>CAUYRT010059649.1:0-18882 GCA_963574885.1 Lepilemur ruficaudatus | reverse complement strand
GCGAGACCACATCTCTACTATAAATAGAAAGAAATTAATTGGCCACTAAAAATATATAGAAAATATTAGCCAGGTACGGTGGCGCATGCCTGTAGTCCCAGCTACTTGAGAGGCTGAGGCAGGAGGATCACCTGAGCCCGGCAGTTTGAGGTTGCTGTGAGCTAGGCTGATGCCACGGCACTCTAGCCTAGGCAACAGAGTGAGACTCTGTCTCAAAAAAACAAAAACAAAACAGTTTTTTACAGACTTTCAGTTTGGGAAGCTGAAAAAGTTCTCGTGATGGGTGGTACTGATGGTTGCACAGCAATGTGAATGTACTTAATGCCACTGAACTATACGCTTAAAAATGATAAAATTGGTGAATGTTTATGTTATATATTTTACCACAATTTTTTTTACAAAAGGAGAAGCTGTTCCTAGATCTGAGGATCTGAGTTTAGGGCATCAGAAGAGGAAGGTGGGGTGGAAATAGAACAGGGGTGGAAATAGAACAGGGCTGAAACGTCTTATGAATTATCTCTCTCCCTCCTTCCCTTTCTGCTTCCAATGCTGGCTGTGGGCCAGATCCTTTTTAGGGACTAATGCATGTGTGTGTGCACACTCAGTGATAAATGAGAGAGAGCACCTACCTTGGAGGAGTCACAGCTACACATAAGTCAGGGGAGGGACGTATGGAAGCTAAGTTCACAGGTGGGATGATAAGGGAGGTTATATAGCATGATCCTAAATCTTCCCCCCTTCCCCCTCTGACCCCACATGTTTCTGAGTCTTCCCAAGAGGAAACTCTACAATATTCCTGGAATCAAGATTAGATGAGGCCAGGCATGTTGGTTCACACTTGTAATTTCAGCACTTTGGGAGGCTAAGGCAGGAGGATTGCTTGAGGCTGGGAGTTTGAGATCAGCCTGAGCAACATAACAAGACCTCTTCTCTACCAAAAAAAAAAAAAAAGATTAGATGAAAGGATTTAATAGCATTAGGAGAAATATCTGGCTCCAATTATGGAGCTTTAAATAGGGCCTTTACATTTGACACTTGGAATTAAGGCTAGTGAATCCTCCAGATGTTTTCAAATAAACCATACTACCTTAACAGATAACAGGAGAGTAATTGGAAATGAACCCAGAGAGACCTTGAGCATAAGCAGTCTGAGGAAACGGTTTAAACAAGCCCACAGTTTCACTTGCAAAAAATTTATTAGCATTGGATGCATATGTTGAAGCCTTAGAATTTGGGACCTCAACAGACCTGCCTTGGCAACACTTGAGTCTGGCTCCTGCTTTTATAGGGGAGGAAACTGAAGTGCACAGAGACCAAGTGGCTTGAAAGTTCACACAGTAAAATCATATCATACCTGGCACTATAGTCCTGTCCTTTGACTTCTAGTTGAGGGCTCTTTACTTTCTTTTTTGTTGTTGTTGTTGTTGTTGTTGTTGTTGTTGTTTTTAGGGCTCTTTACTTTCTGCTCACCTATTGCTTTCCTTGAATAAAATGTCCTAAAATTTTTTATAGGTAAGATTTTCTCTTCCAGGACTGCAATGAATCAGAGAGGTAGAGGCAATATAAATTTAAATATAAATTGTTATGGGTTGAATTGTGTCTCCAAAAAAAGATATGTTGCAGTTCTAACTCCCAGTATCTCAGAATGTGACCTTATTTGGAAACAGGGTCATTGCAGATATAATTAGGTGGGCCCTTAATCCAATATGACTGGTGGCCTTATAAGAGGAGGAGCGAGACACACAGGGAGAAGATAGACTTGTGATGACAGAGGCAGAGATTGGAGTGATGTATCTATTATATAAGCTGACAAATGCCAAGGTTTGCTGAGAACCTCCAGAAGCCAGAAGAGGCAAGAAGGATTCTTCCCTAAAGCCATCAGAGAAAGCATGGACCTGCTGACAGGTCCATGGATCTCGTACTTCAAGGCTCCAGAACTGTGGGAGAATATATTAATATTTCTGCTGTTATAAGCCACCCAGTTTTTTTTTGTAATTTGTTGTGTCAGCCTCAGGAAGTGAATATAGTACATAAATGTTGCCAGCATATAAGTGTCCCAGGGCCAAGAGAGGTGGGGTCCGTTACGCATTGGGGAAAAGGCAGTTATTAAATATAAACCAAGAGTTGGGCTGGGCTTGAATTCTTGGGAGCCTTAAGTCCCAAAGTTCAAGCATTCAGCATGTCATTGTCAGGGGCTAACCAGGATATTGGCAAGGGATGATGAATAGAATCAGAAGCAAAGGTGGAAGGAATATTTTTGTTCCCATTTCAAGAAGTTATAGTTCCAAATCTTCAATTCAATAGTTCTGATTGGGATAAAGAACCTTATGGTTTGGGCAAGTCTCATCTCTCAGGTATGCATAGCTGACAAAAAGCAGTAAGCTCTCTTCCTTGCTCTCACCAAATTCTTCCTACTCTGTAGCCAGTCACAGACTTATATATGTTCAAAAGCCAGAAAAGACTGCAAGGTGATTGTTAAAACTTTCCTCATCTTGGAATCTTGCTGGACTGCTGCAGGCTGACTTCAGTTCAGAGGGATGTGCCCATATACTAAGTGTTAGGTCTTTGAATTAGAGTCCCAGCAGGAAACATATGGTATATTCCAAATGAGTAATTGCAGAGAGTCTAATGAAGAAACAATTTACAAAGGGGCGGGCAGGGCTTAGGGTAAACAACAAGGATGGTAGAGTGCCTCAGGGCCAGCCACGGTAGGGAGCATTCGCCAACACTAGACCTAAGTGGGCAAGGAAGGGAAGCAATGGCTGTATGAGAAGAAGGCCACCAGACAGACACTGTGGTCTTCTGCAGAGGAACACACCCAACTCAGGGAGACCCATCAGAGAGGGAGCCAGCAGCCTAAGAACTTGACTGCACTCCCCTCTTGCTCTGCTAAATCTAGCTCATGCCTCCTATTGTCCAACCCCAACGCAAGGCCAGAAGATAAGGAAGCTTATCATACTGAATGGTGATAGACTGAAAGCTTTCCCCCTAAGAGCAGAAACAATACGAGGATGCCTGCTTTTATCACTGCCATTCAACATTGTACTGGAAGTCCTAGCCAGCGCAATTTGTCAAGAAAAAGAAAAAGACTGTCATCATTTGGATGACAATAGTCATCAAAACTGCTGAAATAAATTAAATAATCCCTAATTAAATGGAAAGACATTCCACAGTCATGTATAAAAAAACCTTAATATTGTTAAGATGGCAATACTCCCCAAATGACCTACAGATTCAATGCAATCCCTATCAAAATTCAAATGGTACTTTTTTAAGAAATGGAGGCTGGATCAGGCCAGGAGTTTGAGACCAGCGTGGGCAACATAGTGTGACCCCTGTCTCTACAAAAAAAAAAAACAACAAAGAAACAAAAAGTAAAAAAAAATTAGCCAGGTGTGGTGGCACACACCTATAGTCTTAGCTACTTGGGAGGTTGAGGCCAGATGATCACTTGAGCCCAGGAGTTTAAGGTTATAGTGAGCTACGATTGCATCACTGCACTCCAGCCTGGGCAACAGAACAAGACCTTGTTTCTAAAAAAAATAAAAAACCAAAAGGCATACATGCACATGAAAAAATTTTCAACATCATGAGCCATTAAGGAAATGTAAGTCAAAAACACAATGAAATACCACGTTACACCCATTAGAATGCCTATAATTTAAAAAATGGAAAATAACAAGTATTGGTGTATATCTGAAGAAATAGGAATCCTCGTACATTACAAATGGGGATGTAAAATCATGTGGAAAATAGTGAAACACTGAATTACAGATTAATAGATAAGCAAATTGTGGTATATACATACAATAGAATATTATTCAGCCATTGAAAAGAACGAAGTACTGCACAGCTGAGCACAGGCACAGACGAAAGTTAGAGAGTAAGTTCTGAAAGCAATAGAACAGCACAGAGAGAAAAAAGCCACTCTTGGGAGAGAGGTATCAAACATTCTGAAGAAAATGTGCAATAGTTCCAGGTTTTGAATACAGTCCAGTAGCAAAGGAAGAAAAGGGATTGCTAAAGCCACGCAAATCTAGTTGCTGAAGACTGTACAGAAAGTGTGAAGTTTGAGGTATTGCAGATAGGGAAGCAGAACTGTCTGCAGTTAATAGGTCTGATATAAGAAATAACACTGCCCAAATGTAGATGAGTATCAGTCATAGAAGAATATCAGATCCAGAATGGAGGCAGAGGAAGAAGATATGGATTACATTAGAATAGAGACAGTCTTTCTAAAGCCCCACATTGTTAATGGTTTTACCAATTTAAGAAACAATGATTATTAATGGTTGAAACACAAAGCATAAAAATTATAGTTTATTATTATATATCATTGTGCTTAAGTTGACTGTAGTACACTGTGGCTCATTTGATAAAGTGATCTTAATTATTTTGAATTAGTTTTTTTGTGTTGTCAATCTAAAGTCCTGAATAAAATGATTCATGGTAGCATTGTCACAAAGAGATGCGGAGACTGAAAAGTGTAGGCATAATTCTGGGGTCCAGCATGGGCAGCTGAAGAAAGCTGACCCCCTATAGAATGAGAACTAAATAAGACCTGTCCTTGTTTGAGCACGTGTGTCTCTTCATGTATTAGAATCTGTGGATCCAGGGCTCATGGACATTTAAAATAAAGGCATGCCTTTTGGAGTACACAGCTTCGCAACACATTACTGATGACATGCTTCAAGATTTCTCGTACAGACTCTGATGATTCTTAAGTAAATTAGAATCTCAATAGTTTGACTAGTCAATATTCATTATATAGCCACTTAGATCTAGCCTTGAGGAATACAATTCCAACTAAGAATAACAATAAATGGGAAGGGAGTCCTTGAAATACTAGCTCCTTATCCCTAGGATTTTATTGTAATGAGAATATTATTATTTACATAGTTTAACTTATAGTATATGTATTTTTAAATGTCATGATTTTATAAGGAAAGGCAGTCTCCAAGAAAAATTAAAATCCATCTATATGAATGTCTAAATTTTCAAGAATGATTTCATAGCCTGGTTGAAAATTACGTGCTCTCTCCATCACCTTGCAATTTGAAGAACTGCAAAATCATGAATAATAAAAAAGGATGTTAAACTTTTCAACAAATCCAGATGGGTACCAATGTCATTGAGAATTCCTGAGAATCACCTTGATTGCTGCTTCAAACCTAGGAGCCTGAATTGAATACCACTTACTTGTTGGAACATACTGGCTTAAGTGACAACAATTTCTACAATCACGTTGGCACCTATATTGTTTGCTTTTAAAATTGTACAGACATTGCATTTTTGGCAAACAAAAAACATCCAAACTTTAAAGGGTAACATTCAGTCATTTTCCTTGTTCACTTTCTGTAATATTTCTTCTGCCTTATCCTTTAAACTTTGGTGCAACACAAAGTGATGGATTGTGAACTAGAGGCCAGTTTTAACAGTAAATTTTGCTGGGAACTTGCTGGATCCATCTTGGATCTTAGTTTTCCCTTTTGCAAAATGTGAGACTTGGATTAGATGTCCCTTTCAGCCATGATTCTAGGGTTTCTATTGGTCTACAAAATCACTGAATGAAGAGAAATTGCCAATGAAATGACTGAGCAGCTATGAGAACTCGTTATTTCTTGCAAGCCTTGAGGCTGGGCATAAAATCTTTATTTCCAGTTTTACATAGCAGGGAAATGTGTGCACCTGTTGGGTATGTTGCTTATCATTCTTATTCTCTTAATTGCCCTTTCTCCTCACACCATCCTATGTTCTGGATACTCAGAGCCACCAGATGTTTCTCAATTCAGAAGACTATCACTCTTTGTCAGTTTCCTTTGCTGACCTTGTTCTTTTGCCAGAAGATTCCCCCTGCCTTCTCTATCTGGCAAACTCTCACTCATTCCTTTTATATTTCCTTTTAATTTTATATTTTGACATAATTTCAGACTCAGACAAAAATCACAAAATTCATACAAAGAAGTCTCATATACCTTTACCCAGATCCCCAAAATGTTACCTTTTTATCATACTCCTCTCTCTCTCCTTCTCCTCTTCCAGCCCCCACAATTTTTTCCTGAGCCACTTGAGGATCAGTTTCAGACATGATGCCCATTACTCTAGGTACTTCATTGTGTATGTCCTAAAAAGAAACAGACATTCTCTAACATAACCATAATGTAATTATAAAAATCAGGAATATAAGGCAGGCACAGTGGCTCAGGCCTATAATCCTAGTACTTTAGGAAGCCAAGGCAAGAGAATTGCTTGAGCCCAGGAGTTTCAGAGCAGCCTGGGTAACAGCAAGACTCCACCTCTACTAAGAAATTTCAAAAAAAATTAGCCAGTCATGGTGGTGCATGCCTGTAGTCCCAGCTCTTCAGGAGGCTGAGACAGGAGGATCACTTGAGCCCAGGATTCGGAGGCTGCAGTGAGCTACCATGACACCAATGCACTCTAGCTCAGCAACAGAGTGAGACCCTGTCTCAAAAAAAAAAAAAAAAATCGAGAATAAAACATTGATACAGTACTGTCTTCTAATCTAGATTTGGATTTTGCCAACTGTTCTAATATCCTTTATGGCAGCAGTCCCCAACTTTTTTGGCATCAGGGACCAGTTTCATGGAAGACAATTTTCCATGGACTGGGAGGGAGCGAGGGTGATGGTTTCAGAATGATTCAAGCACATTATATTTATTGGGCAGTCAAATCTCTCTGCTAATGATCATCTGTATTTGCCACTCCCCAGCACTAACATGATCGTCCCAGCTCCACCTCAGATCATCAGGCATTAGATTCTCATAAGGAGCATGCAACCTAGATCCCTTGTATGCACAATTTATAGTAGGGTTCGAGCTATTGTGAGAATCTAATGCCTCCAATGATCTGACAGAAGGCGGAGCTCAGGCAGTGATGTGAGTGATGGGCAGCGGCTGTAAATACAGATGAAGCTTTGTTTGCTTCCCTGCTGCTCACCTGCTGCTGTGCAGCCTGATTCCTAATGGGCCATGGACTGGTACTGGTCCACGGCCTGGGTGTTGGGGACTACACCTATATGGCAAGAGAAAATCCCAGATCGTGCATCGCATTTATTTTGTATCATGTCTCTTTGGTCCCCTTTAATGTGGAACAGTTCCCTAGTCGTTTTTTGCATTTCATGACACTGACAGTTTTGATAAGTTCAGTATTTTGTAGGATGTCCTTCAATTTGTCTGATAGTCTTCTCATGGCTATATTCAAGTTATATACTTTTGATAAGAATACCACAGAAGTGATGTGCTGTCTTTCTCAATGAATCACACCTCACTTTTTTTGTTTTGAGACAGAAACTCACTCCATCACCCCGGGTAGAGTGCAGTGGCATCATCGCAGCTCACTGCAACCTCAGACTCCTGGGCTCAAGCAATCCTCCTGCCTCATCCTCCCGAGTAGCCGGGACTATGGGCATATGCCACCACATCCAGCTAACTTTTTTATTTTTTGTATAGATGAGGTCTCACTATGTTGCCCAGGCTTGTTTCCATTTTTTCCTATCACAATTTTTATACATACATTTAAGAATTTAAGAACATCGCTCATTTATAATTTTGATAGATACTTTGAAATTGTTCTCCTAAAACACTTTTCCAATTTGTATTCCCATCTACTGTGTATGAGATAATTTGCATTTTCTGATTATTATTGTCCCCATCATAGTTTATAGCCTTTTGGATTTCTTGTTCTGTGAATCGCCCATTAGTGTTCTTTACTATTAGAATGCTGAATTGTTGATCTTTTTCTTACTGACTGCTTATTTGTCCAGGCCCCATTCAATTTTCCTCCTTTCTGGAGGCTTCTCCATTTCCCCTAATCAGCCAGCTACCCTCCTACCCCACCCACCCCCCGCTGTCACACAACACTGTTCATACTGTGCACAGGCCCTCATGTACCCACCATTCCACACAGAATTCACTCATTCCACAGGTGTTCACTGTGTGCTTGGCCTTGGGCTAGGTGCTGGGTGGCAAGATAACAGCAGGTCATTATAGTCTCTACATTCCAGCTTAGTTTTGAAATGCAGCTTTGGGCATAGAAAGGAGCATGAATTCTGGATTTAGACAAGACTTGAGTTTGAATCCCAGCTCTACTACTTCCCAGCTATGTTATTCAGAGCAAGTCACTTGATCTCTCCAAGTCTCAATTTCCACACTAGTGAAATGGGGCTAATATCAATACCTCCCTTACACAATCATTTGAGGCTGGGTGAAAGGCAATCTATCTGAAGTGGCTAGGGAGGGCCTGCTACACAGTAGGCTCCCAGTGAATGAAAAGTAATTGAAAGGCAACTGTTAAAAGAACAAAATGATCAGTTACTTCTTAGAGGTTCCAGGAGCTACTAAGAAACTGGGAAGAAAGAAAGGAAGTAGCGGCTCTCTTTGCAATGGGAAGGATAGGGATGAGTAATATGTGCCTCTTGCCCAGATCCTGCTACAGAATATCCCCTATCTTGTCTGCTCTCTGCAGCAGATTTTTGTTTTGTCCTGGCCCCTCATCCCAATTTAGCTGCTCACTGTTGATGTAGCACCGCCACTACCCTGGGGAAAACAGATGCTTTCTTTCTCAATAGATGGTCTCTTTGGAACATTCTCTGTAAGAGAGGCTTCAGGATACTCGTACATGCTGCCACCCATGATTTCAAGAAGTCAGGACTAGAGACAGCTTTCAGGTGGAAAGAGAAATGCTACTACTACAAGTGTGTGTGTGTATGCGAGTATGTGGGGAGAGATTCAGAGACCTGGATCCTAAGTAGACATAGCTCTGCCTCTGCTAGGTGACTCCTGGCAAGTCTTTTCCTTCTTGGCTTCAGTTTCCCCAACATGGCAATAGGAGACAAGATCTCATGATTCTAAAAGTCTTCTAAATGAGAACTCTCTATGTAAAGGCATGGGGCATATGTATACACACTACTTTCCTTAGTCAGAAATCTCCATATCTTTGGGACCCCTGAAGCTCTTTATACCTGTCTTAATGTCATGGAGCACCACCAGTTATATGGGGTCATGACATTGTTTTTCCACTGAACTAGCAGCTGGTGGATCCCAGGCTGGTTCTTGGTTTTCTAGAGCCTACATGTTTACTGAATGCTTTGCTGTCTGCCAGGCATTGTGTCAACTAGCGAAGATACAAACATAAAATTTCATAGCTTCTGCCTTCAGGGAGTCCACAGTCCATCTGGGAGACAACTTTAAGACAAATACGATATAATTGCCTTGATGGAAGTTTGTCCAAAGTGTAGGGAGTAAAGGGAAAGGAATGCCTGTCCTGTCTGGCTGAGTTGAAAGGTTTCCCTGAAGACCCAGGACTTTAGCAGAGTAAGTGGAATAAGTGTACGTTAGAAGGACAGGGAGGACTTTACAGGCAGTGAGAGTGTCCTCTGGAAAGGCACAGATGTGGGAGAGGATAGTGTGTTCTAGCAACTGCTCAGGATTCAGTGTGGCAGTGAACAGGTAGGCAGATGTCAGCTCATGAGATGCTTTTTATGTCATTCAAAGGACTCTAGGCTTTAAAATATAAACTAAAGGGGAAGACTAAAACATTTTGAGCATGGGAAAGCAGCAAATCTTTGTTGAACACATGAGCTACAGTGGGAAAACCAGGCACAGTAATTAGGAGTACAGTCATGCATTGCTTCACAATGGGGATATGCACTGAGAAATGCATCATGGGGCCATTTCATTGTTGTGCAAACATCACAGAGTGGACTTACACAAACTTAGGAGGTAAAGCCTATTATACTTCTAGGCTATATGGTATAGCCCAGGGGTGGGGAACCTGCAGCCCTAAGGCCACATGTGGCCTTCTATGTCCTTAAGTGCAGCCTTTTGACTGAATCCAAATTTTACAGAACAAATCCTTTTGCTTTTAGTGACACATTTTTGTTCATCTTCTATATTTCTACTTTATTTTTTAAATTAACTTATTTAAAATACCAAAGAATAAAATAATTTTCAGTGAAATAATCCTCCCAGATTGACTGGCACAATTAGAACATTAGTAAGCCATAAGGGCTAAATTGATGGCTGCTACACTCATGATTTAGTTCTAACTTCTCACACCTAACTGGCGTCAGTACCTCAAGGGGCTGGTTGGCAAGAGTTTACGGGGGTTGAGTGGGCCAGTCTGTTATCAGGTTTTGACATGGTGCTCTGTGTTTCGGTTTGAAGTGGATTTTGTTAATAGTTGCACAGCTCAACCATATTTTTTAATCCTGTCTGCTTAACAGCCCATCATGTCAAAGAAGACCAAGAGAATGCTGAAGGAAGAAAATAGATTTTTTAAATGAGGATTGGGAATTGCAATATTATCTTATGTCTGCTAAAGATAAGATGATTTGCTTGCTTTGTGGTACTGCAATATAAACATTAAAGAAATTTAATGCTCATCAGCATTACAACACTCTTAAGGACCACAGATACTTTAAATTAGAAGGAAAGGCCTGAAAGTTTGTATTGCAGAAATTAAAAGATGAAAAGCAAAGCAAAGACAATTTTTGCAAG
Organism: Lepilemur ruficaudatus; assembly: GCA_963574885.1. Taxonomy (NCBI): domain Eukaryota; kingdom Metazoa; phylum Chordata; class Mammalia; order Primates; family Lepilemuridae; genus Lepilemur; species Lepilemur ruficaudatus. Next base: position 8,365 of record CAUYRT010059649.1, on the reverse strand, counting down.
CAGCAATGAGGCCTGGAAATAATGCCACTGAAGCAACTTATAACATAGCTTAGATACTTGGGAAAAAAGGGAAGCCATTCAGTGATGTAGAAATTGCAAAGGGATGCATTGTCCAAGTTGTAGGATGCTTAGACCCCCGATAATGTTTCAACATACAAACAACTACCTGTTTCAAAGAGAAAAATAACCAATAGGCAACATGAATTAGCCTTCAACTTAACAGAACTGCATGCAATGCTTCAAAAGGAAAATATATATTATTCAGTTGCTTTGGATGAATCAACTGATACTACTGACTAGGAACAAGTTTTATATTTCATTCGGGTCATAACAGAAGATTTTCTTTGCTCTGAAGAATTATTTGCTTTGGGCACTCTTGCAAACAGAACACGGGAAAGAGATATCTTTAACAGCTGTGAAGATAAATGTTGTGAAGTTGGACTGAATTTGGTAAGTTTAGTGAGTGTATGTACAGACAGTGCACCTTCCATGACAGGAAAACATGAAGGGTTTATTGTACAGATAAAAAAATATTAACAGATCTAGATGCTGTCATTTCTTTTCATTGTATTTTGCATCAGCAAAATCTCTGTGCTAAAGCTACTATTTTAAGTGACACTTTGTAATAAGTTGTTTTGTTAAATATATTTGTGCAAATGCAATTTGGCATCATCAGTTTCCTAACATGCTAAAGTAGAATGATGAGGTATTCAGTGTGGATTTACAAAGAACATAATCAGCAATGTGAATTATTGGAAGAATATTTCTATAGGAATATAGCATTTTTGTGTGATACCCTGTCAAATAAAAATGACTTGAATATTTCTTTCCAAGATAAAACTATGGTCTATATATGATATGTGGCAAAAAATCCAAGCATTTCCAAAAAAGCTACCTTTTTTCAAAACATTTCTTCTTCGAAAGGAAATTTTGGATGAACATTTTCCCCAGTTAGCAATGGTCACTGATAAGCAGGATGATATATGTGAATCATGTGAAGAATACACAGCTGTTTTAGACCTATTAATTGGAGAACACAATTAAGATTCACTTACTTTGAGAATCATGACGTCACACTCAAGTCAGCATGTTAGCCTCACCTAGTTGATATCACCAAGGCACTAAAGAAGTACAGATGGAATTGATTGAGCTCTCAGTAGATGAAATTTTAAAGTCATTGTTTGATGCTAAGAAAGATTCAATTGAGATACAGAAAGATGCAGAATACCTACGCCTTCGGCAACATGCCCAAAAATGCTTTCATGCTTTTCAACCACTTATTGCTGTGAATCTACATTCTCCTAGCAACCCAAATCAAGACGCCCTTAAGGTCACAAATAACTGATACCCATCTAGAGGATCAACAAACTGCAGACCTCCATGCTGCAACCAAATATTCAAATGCTTTCCAACACAAGCAGACACAACAGTCATTAAAAGTTAGTTAACTTTAAAATTAATAGTTTCCATTTTTGAAATTATTAAGTACATAGTAGTTCGATTCTTACAAAATAATGTACATTTTAAAGTATATCTAATTGAAGTTTTTTGAATGCAGCCTTATTTGATTACAGCTAAATTGATGCAGCCTTCCAACATCAAAAGGTTCCCCACCTGGTATAGCTTATTGCTCCTAAGCTACAAACCTGTACAGCATGTTATTGTACTGAATATTGTAGGTAATTGTAACACAATGGTATTTGTGTCTCTAAACATAGAAAAGGTACAGTAAAAATACACATAATAACCTTATGGGAATAGTCTCTATATGTGGTCTGTTGTTGACTAAAACGTCATTATGCAGCACATGACTGTACTTCCTAAACTTGTGGCCTTCAGGCAAGTTTTACTTAGCCTCTGAGTCTGTTTCCTTTTTTTTTTTTTTTGTTTTGTGAAATGGGAATTTAAAAATTCAACTTCAAAGTGTTAGTGAAATTTAAAAGATATTATATATAATACACATACATGAGAATCCTGACATTTAATAAAAGCTCAAAATTTTTTAAAAAGATATTTGTTTTGTACAATACACATTACCTAAACAAACAATAATCTGTGACCCATTTGTATGTCTCTTTTCTTATCTGCAAAATGGATTCTCGAATTTTACCATTTCATAGCACTTTGTTCTCCTTCCCAGTGATAAGGAAAACTCCCATCTATTACTTGGCACATCAGCTACCTGAGACCCCCCACCCCTCACAGAAGACCCTCATCAGCATAATACTAACCTATTACCTGGCCCATCAACTAATCTATTACCTGGCGCATCAACATAATACTAACCTATTACCCGACATATCAACTAACCTATTACCTTAGCCATCTGAGACCCCACCCCTTGGACCACCCTAAATTAATAAAAGAGGGAAAAATCGGGTAGACCGGGCTCAGAATATGGTGGAGACTCCTCTTAGGCCACCAGCGAATAAACTGTCTCTCCGGACCCTCCGTGTGCCGCTGCGTTTTTCCTCCGGATCACCCGCTGTAACACTGTAACACCAGCACTTAATTGTTTTAATTTAATGTTACTTAAATTTTCTAATCATTTTCCTGACAAAACCCTTAAGACTATAACCGTTTTCCAAAGCTAGACTCTTGGCTCTATGAGACTAGTGCCTTAAAAATTTACAGCTGATGCGTGCTTCTAGCATTGCGTGGCTCTTAACACTCAATAATTGTTGATGAGAAGTATCAAAGTCAAACTTATCAAAGTTCATCTTTCAGGAGTGTTGTGAGGAGCAAAGGAATTGGTAGTGTTTCCTTATCAGAAAAGAAAAATGGCTAAGGGCAGTGTGAGCTAGGCGAGATATGCAAAATTTATCACGCCCAGAGAGACAAAGAGTGTGGGATTTCACCAAAGCCAGAAACGGCTTGAAGGCATTTTCTTTCTTTCTTCCCAGTAGCTGCCTCACCCTTTATCTCAAGGTCCTAGAATTTGTGACAAAAAGAAACATGAGTGCCAATCAACGGGTAGTTATTGCAATGTGGTAAACAACTTAGGAACTGCCTCTTCTTTTTTCCTTTAAATAGTTAGGCGAGGTGGCTCACGCCTGTAATCCTAGCACTCCGGGATCCAAGGTGGGCGGATCCTTAGAGCTCAGGAGTTCGAGACCAGCCTGAGCAAGAGTGAAGCCCCCGACTCTACGAAAAATAGAAAAAATTAGCCAGGCGTGGTAGCACATGTCTGTAGTCCCAGCTACTCGGGAGGCTGAGGCAGAAGGATCGCTTGAGCCCAGGAGTCTGAGGTTGCTGTGAGCTAGGCTGATGCCACGGCACTCTAGCCCAGAGTGAGACTCTGTCTTAACAACAAAAAAAAGCTACTAGGTTAGGCTGCTAACCGGATCGTGTATTAAGGGCAACTTGAATTCACACTTACAAGTTGCACTCCTCAAACTTGGCCGGAATAAACGCTATTTATATTAATTTCGCCTCAGTTTTTATGTTGACAGTTATTTGTAAAGTTGTACAGCTGGGCTTACTATGACTAAGTATTAAATTAAGAGTGAGGTCAGGTGCGGTGGCTCACCCCTGTAATCCTAGCACTTTGGGAGGCCAGGAGTTTGAGACCAGCTTGAGCCACACGGCGAGACCCAGTCTCTACAAAAAGGCAAGTGCTGATAGTCCCAGCTACTTGGCAGGCTGAGGCAGGAGGATCGCTTAAGCCCGGGAGCTTGAGGGTGCAGTGAGCTATCATGATGCCACTGCACCATAGACCGGGTAACAGAGTGAGACCCTGTCCCAAAAATAAAGATACTACCGCACGAGTTCTTAAAGAAAGAAAAAGTGTAAGAAGGGGAACCGAAGCCAGAGACTCCCAGCACAATCTTGTAGCCTCCAGAGGATTCCAATTTCAGCAAGAGCGCAGCTCCTCAAGGTTCACAAGGGTTAAGTCTGTTGCCCCGGATACCAAAAAGCGAGGCGGAAGCGCCCCGTGTGAACTATGTTCAACTTCAACCTAGAAGATGGACCAGCCTAAAGTCGCCAGGCGCTCCCAAAGAGGCTTTTCCTCTCTCTCATGCCCCCAGGGTCCGCCGGCCAAGCCGCTTGCCCCGCGGCCTTCACCACCCACCCAGCAGCAGCTAGCTCCAGGGCCACGTGTCACCCGGGGGGGCGTCTCCCGAGCGCGACTTGAAGAGAAGGCGAGCCCAGCCGGAGACTCGCCCAGGGTCATCATGGGAGTTGTAGTTTCTCTCGTGGGCGCAGAGGGCTCGAATTCCCCCTGCTTTTGCCCGGCCATTAGCATCTCTTTCGTGAAAGTCACTCAAACAATGTATGCCCCCAAATAGATGCAGCCTAGATATCTTCAAAAGAGGGTGTGAGGGGGAAAGAGCAAAGCAAGGAAGGCAAGCCAAAAGATTATTAGCGAGGAAGAGAAAGGGTTAACAGCTACCACGCATGCGCACAGGGGGCCCAGCAGGAGGGCGGGGACCAAAAGACGACTCCGAGACCTGTGTTTTCCCCGGAAGTGCCTTCGCTCCTCCCAGGTCTGCGCGGACGCAGCTTCCTTACCTCACTTGTGTTCGCCCCTCCCCGTCCTTCTACGCGTTTTGGATCCTGGTTGGTGCTTCCTGGTTGCAGCCGCGGCAGTGAGTATGTGTGTGACGGACCCCGAGCCGCCTGCGGCCGGGGGAGCCCTGCTCACCCTCCGCCTGGCCGGCCGGGCGGTGGAATTAGCGCCTGTCCCCTCGCCGGCCTCTGCGTCCTCCACTCGTGGCGGGGCGCAGCTCGTGGTCCCTCAGCCGCGCGCCGCCCCACGCGGTTTGGCTGTCGGGATGGGGTCCACATCTCCCTGCTTCTCCAAGGCCCGGGGCCGTGGTTCCAGAGGGGCTGGAAGTCCATAGCCTCGGTCGGGGTGGTGTTTCTGCCCATTTTACCTCCCTGTAAGGTTTCTCGCGGAGGTCCCGCCGCGCCGAAAGGGAGTCTTTGAGGACTGCGTTGTCCTGGGCCAACTTTTGCCTTTTCTGTCAGAAGCTGCGGCTGCAGCTGTGGGACCAGAAATATTTCGGGAGCTGTGTCCTTCCCTCACGTAAAACAAGGAGACATGTGCTATATTTCCTAAGATTCTCTTTATCCCTCACATTCCGTGAGCCGACCGCTGCCTTCAACTTCAGGGAAGAGCTGCCGGTGCAGTGGAGAAACGGGCTTGGAGTCAGCAGGCCTGGGTTAGACCCGGCTACACCACTGACTCGCTGCTGACTCTGGAAATCTCTTATTTAGGCTGAATTTACGATTGTTTTAGACTACAGGGTTGAATTAGGGGATCTTTGAGGGCCTTTTTTTTTTTTTTTAGCTCAATGAATAAGTTTTTCTGAGCCCGTTTCTCCAGGTATAAAATGAGCGTTTAATTTGATGAATCTTTCAGGATCCTTCAAAAGCACTTGACTTCGTGTTTTGAGTATCACATCCATAGACTTTTAATTGGATTGTGTATATTTAGGATAGTATTATACTTTGGGACAGTTTATCCTTGTTTTCAAGAGAATCTGAGGGCGTGGAAAGACCTGAGGAAGAATTGGAGCTGGGGGTTATATGGTAGCTCCAAGGGTAGGAGAGTGCTTGGTAGAAGGAAAAGGCCTGAGGAAAGACGAAGGAAGTGTTTCCAGATAGGGTTAGTTGTCATAAAAAGCATGTATGTGTCCCAAGAACAGCTGGGACTTATGTGACTAAATTTAGCATAATTTTCTCCCACCAAGATATTGTATTCTGTCTTCCTCTCTTTTGTGACCTTTGTTTCACACACTTGGTTTCTCTGTCCCAGCCAGATTTGATTCAAAGTGGCAGCCACTTTTGAAGAATGGACAGAAATTTTAACCCTATAGTCAATTGTTTTTCAACTGTCACTGTCAGGGCAGCTCGAGAATAAATAAGAAATTTAAGTTGAAAATAAACTACAAATTAATCACATTCTAATGAAAATGGGGTTTAAAATGAAATTGTGGATTTGATTTAAATCTGCCTGAGATGGATGCCTATGTCATCAGGAAGGAACATCTAGGTTAAAAGTGCTTTAGAAGAAAATAAGACCAAATGTCCAGAATGACCAGTAGGTAGACTGTTAGAGCAGAAGGATTGGCTTTAAAGATTGTATTAGGTAAATTCTGAAATCTTAAGCCTTAAGTTGTCTAGTTTGAAAAAACTCAGTGAATTTTTGAATGGTGAGAACCTCTATAGTTATTCTGTATAGCTCTTTTATATTTAAGCTATTTTAATTCTTTAGATAAGTTTCATTCCTGTGATAGTTATTATATAGGAAACATCTTTTTTGGTCATGGGATTGATAGTCTTTGAGTACCAATTTGGGAGGTTCTTGGATGGTAAACTGAGAAATTTAAATACATGCTTTTCCTTCCAATTAAAATGCCTCTTTCATAGTTTTCATACTCCACTGGGACATAAAATGGATATTGATGAGGTAAATTTAAGTGTTAGAATCAATGCAAGTATAGCAATGAAGGAAATTTTTTTTAGAGAAATCTTTATTTGAAATTATTTATTTTGAAAATTTTGTTTTAAAATTTTAGTGAAAACTAGACTGAGAGTCAGAAATGTGAATCAGTTCTAGCTGTGTTTTTAGCCAGCTGCGTAACCTTGGATAGGCCTAATCTTTTTTTACCTCAGTTTCCTGAGTCTGTGTATGATAATCTGATTTTGTTATCCATTTAAGTGCTTGGGAATTGTGTATAGGATCAAAAAGCTGAGAAAGCCTTCTGAGTCAAAGTGTGTGTGTGTGTATAAAAAATATATTGTCCTCTGAGTATACACTTTAAAAAAAAGTAAATTAAATGCATTTGAGTGTAATTAAAGCAGTAATATAAACCAAAACAGCCTCAGGCAAACCTTAACCCTGGCACATAAAAGAGCACGTTTTAGGGAGCACAATTTTCAAGTACAGAGGCAAGGTACAAAATCCTCTTAAAGGCCATAGGGGCTAAATTGTTAAATTCATTTTTCTACATTTCAGGAAAAGAGATAAATCCTTAGACCCAAGGAAGTCAGTTTTTATTATGGTTCTGTAGTTTATTTCTGGCATACATTCACAGGTGTGCCTATGGCTCTGTTCTTAATCCTTTTCCTTTGGGATGGCTCCAAGAGTAGTACAAATTTGTAACTTTGTAATTTAGCTCTTTAATTTTTTCTGTGCTGTACTGGAATTATGTTTTATCTTAAGTTCGCACTGGATCCTCAGGATGGATCCAGTGAGGATTTTGAAGGAAGCATAATTCCTTTGACTTCTTTTAGAATTAAATTACCTATTAAATAAAAGGAAAGGATTCATCTTTTATTTGAATTCCTCTGAGGCTAACATTTCAATATAAACTGATAAATGCTGTCAGCATTATTATTCAGACAGCCACATTTAACTTGTATTATAATAACAGCATAGCAACCTGAAGGACAGTGCGAACAAAGGAATAGGTATATTGTGCCTTTTAGAAGAAAAAAAGGCATCAGAAGTTGGTTTCTTTATTTTTGGAAAACAAAGCTCCAGGATGAGTGTAGTGCATTTTTGGCTCTTTTTCATTTGATTCTTGGAGTCAGTGGTTCTATTACTAAAACTGCCATCACAACACCCTGACATTTTGGGCAAAGGTTTGGGAAACTGAAAAACTGACTATTCTTTCTTAATTATATCTATATAGCTAAAAGTGGAAAAATGAATAAATTGTTATTGTTATTCTTTCTAGGCTGTCCCTGATTTTTGAACAAATGTAACTTATTTTTTCAGAGCTTTCATTTTGACCAATATTCATCAGTACCTAATTGAAACGTCTGCTGTATAGATTTTTGGTTGATGATATGAGAATTTAAGACTTTGGAATAGTTGAAGACAACTGAGAAATTCACCCCATCATAATTTCTGTATTTTAAACACATGTTAAACTTATCAGGGCTGAAGAACAAGTACCTGATGATGTAATTCATTTATTTATTCATTCACTAATTCAAGAAACATTTATAGATGTGCCCCTAAATGCTAGTTACTCTGCTTGGCTTTGGTGTTCCGTTGTTTTAACAGAGTAGGTATAGTTCCTGCCCTCCTGGGGTTTGTGATCTTTGCTTCTGGGAGATTTACTTTGAATAAGTAATTAGAAATGTGATGAGTGTTTTTTTTTTTTTTTTTTTTATACAGATTATCAATATGCTGCCCAGGCAAGATTGATTGCTGTTACGTCACCCTAGCTCACAGCAACCTGCAAACTCCTGGGCTCAAGCAATCCTTCTGCCTCAGCCTCCCAAGTAGCTGGGACTACAGGCATGTGCCACCATGCCCGGCTAATTTTTTATATATATTTTTAGTTTGCCAATTAATTTGTTTCTATTTATAGTAAAGACGGGGTCTCGCTCTTGCTCAGGCTAGTTT
>CAUYRT010059647.1:0-25456 GCA_963574885.1 Lepilemur ruficaudatus | reverse complement strand
CTCCCAAGTAGCTGGGACTACAGGCATGCGCCACCATGCCCGGCTAATTTTTTACATATATTTTTAGTTGTCCAATTAATTTCTTTCTATTTTATAGTAGAGACGGGGTCTCGCTCTTGCTCAGGCTGGTCTTGGACTCCTAACCTTGAGCTATCCACCCGCCTCGGCCTCCCAGAGTGCTAGGATTACAGGCGTGAGCCACCGCGCCTGGCCGCACAGTTACTTCTTTATTTGGGTTATATTTGTGTATCATAAATGCTAGTTGCAGAGGGATTATGATGTTATTAGACCTCGGTTTTGTCTTTTTATGAACAAACTTTCCTGCAACTTTGACTTTTATGTTTTCCGCTTCTATTAACTGAGGCTTTTTTAACCTCCTCCCCAGCTCTCACCAACACTGAACCACCTGTAATCCTCTCAAAGAGGCCGAGTGCTCCACTTCCTTCTACTCCCCAGGAAGAGCAGCATTCGGTATCCTTGCTCTCCACTTCCATACTCAGACCACAGTTGTGTCCATAGGACTCAGTTAGCTCTGCCGTTACAGAGTTCACTACAAGTCGCTTTGTCATTCTACCCTTTCTAAATCCTCCTCAGGGTCCTCTACCAGCCTCCCTGTGATCACCCATCCTACTCAGTGACTTCATGGGAGGAATGGCTGTCCTCTCTTCTCCCCACCATCACCATGGGGAATGCCAATCATTCATATCAATAATGCTTCTCATATTCTGGCCTCACATGCTCCTTTTCTTTCCTTTGGATTTCAGATACCTGCCAAATATCCATCAACTTTAATCCAGTCCAGCAGAACATATAGTGAGTTCAGCAAAGAATTATTGACTTACCTAGATGTGAACCTGAAATTCCTCCCTCTGTTTTGTTCTTTGAAATGCCGTAGCTATATTTGTTTTGCTTTCATTGTTTTTTTAAAAGGAAATCAGACAGTAATATTTGCTTGTTGAAAAAATAATTCAAATTTGTACAGAGTATATAAATTTAAAAATTACGTAGTCCCAATCTCTTTAACTCCAGAGCCTTCCATTCGCAATGTACCTCAGTCACTTAGCAAGGACCCACATGACACAGACCTGTTTATCCCTCAACTTGGCTCCACATTAAAGATGCCAGTTCCCAAAATATCCTCTCTGACCATCATCACCCACCCTTCCTCCTCTCCCAACTGCTTGCAAGCCCTAAAATTGCTTTATATTTTTATTTTCACCACCAGCCACTCTATGATTCTCTATTTTCTTTTTCTCTCACCTCTGTCAGACTTGGCATATGATTAACCATTTCACAGACATACTTACTACCATCCCAGGATAATTCAACACCTTGAACTTTTCCTGTCCCAGCCTGCCAGCCCTCTGCCTTCACGGATGGTTGCCAAGTGTTATTGGAGATGGTTGAGAAGCCATTGGACTGGATCCACCCCAAATCTATCCTTTGTGGGGTCTACTGATACTCACATCAGCTTTTATTCACCTTTAATTAACCCATCACCCAACTTTCCATAGATCTTTCCATCTTTCTGTCATTCTCCTCAGAGCCCCAGTTCTGTTTGGTTCCCCACTCATAGTGGAAGATTTTATTGCCTGTCTTACCGAGATATATTCTCTCTTGTTTGAGAACTTTAAATTCTTTTGTTCCTACCTCAACATCTGTATGTATCTTTCCTCCTCCTCCTCCCCCACATCTGAGGTTGTCCCCTCAGCCAGGGCTCTTGATCCAAGCCCCTTCCTCCTCCCTGGCTCTGTGCTCATCCACCAGGTATCTCCCTGTTCTGGCATCTTCCATCTTTCCTTATGAGTTGACATCTCAGCCTTTGCATATACGACTTCCTCTAAGAAAATCCTTACTTATCCTAAAGTCTCATCATTTGCCAATCCCTCTTTCATTCTCACTATCAAATGTTTTGAAATTATACTGAAACCAATCACCCTCACTGGTTGGCACTAATACTTCTTGCTTAACATCTTCCATTACATATTTCTCCCTCTCACCTCTCCAGCCAAACTCCTTTTAAAGTCATCAGTGATTCCCTAATTACCAAGTCTCCCAGACGATGTTTCCCAAACAAGTCTTTGCTGCAGCCCTCACTGTTGACATGGAACGTTCCTTCTCTTTACTCCAGCGTTGTTTTGATCTCTTATCACTTTAATCACTCCTTTTTTTGTCTCTGTTACTGGCTCTACTGCTTCCTCTACCCTCCTAAATTCAGGTCTCCTCAGACCTTCTATCTTTTTATAGTGTCTCCTTCCATTATCACTGTATAGGGATGACACTCAAATGTTGATCACCAACTTCTTATTTCTTCTGAGGACCTGACTTAAATTTCCAGACAATCTCTCAGTATTTGAAACCTAAAATATACCAAACAAGGTCCAAGATCCATCTCTTTTTCCAAATCACCACTCCTGCTCACTTCTCCCTATACATATGGTATAACTTTTTATACCATTAGTATAAAAAGTTTTCCCCATCTACCATGACTTTTCCTCCTTTGTCCCGCATGTTGTCGCTTGCCAAATCCAACGTATCACACCTTCACGTTCTCTCCAGAATCAGACGTCTGTCACACACTGCTCCACGTCAGGCTCTTCTCCCCTCTCACCACAGCTGCTGCAATCATTTCTCCTATTTTTCTCCATTCCATGTTTTCTATCCTGCCAGATCGATTTTCCTAAAGTGTTTTGCTGTGGGAGCCGTAGGACGTGTCGCCTGCATGGAGTGGGAGCAGGCAGGAATAGGTCTGACGGCAGGATGAAGGAACTCGGCAGCTACTCAACTCAGGCTTTTTCAGTGCGACCTCATTACTCATTCTGAAATACCAAGTCCAGCACTACGTCTTTCCCAAACATCAGGCATCGTCATGTTGTCCTGCAAGTACTTACAGAAATGCAATAATTCTTAAAAATTATGTTGTTGTTCCAGATGGTCTGGTCACTGAGGCTCTTTCTTTTTTCCCTTTTGATCCTGGAGTTGGTGTATGGGCTGTACAGCTGCTGGGAAATCTAGGTCCGTGAGAGTGATGGTGGAGAGAAATCCAAGAATGGAAAACAAAGAATTGGAGGTTCTGCCACGTATAAGTTGAGTCACCAAGTCATTTAACTTGTCTTGAATTTAGTTTCCTCGGGGAAAAAAATGAAGATAATGAAGATAACAATAGTGCCAACCCCTTATTTATGAAGAATGAGAAAGAAAATAATATTTATTAACTTTATGTGAAGGGCCAGGTGATACATATGTTTAATGCATTCAATCCTCATAAATAGTATGAGGTAGGTAGTATTATTATTTTTATTTGTCTGAAGAAACTGAGGCCCAGGGGAATTAAGTAACTTGCCCAAGTTTACATAAGTAACAAGCAGAGTATCCAAGGTAAACCTGTCTGACCCCAATTCTTTCTTTCCCATTACTCCATTGGGCTACTCCAAACCATAGTCTTACTTGAAAACGGCAGCGACATTCCGTGAAAAGTGCCCAAATGCAGAACCACAAGTGTGCCAACTGTATGGAGTTGAGTCCAAGGCGGGTCTCTTGGAATACTCACAAACCCCCCAACTACCATTCCTTCTCTTCAGGAAATTCTACTAATCCTTTCTAAGTCACTCTCAAATATTACCTCTTTCAAACCCTTGCCAACTGTCTCCTCCCCTTTCCTAAAGGTATGACTCCATCTTCCAGGATACCTGTATACAGTAGACCTTACTATACTATTTCACAGTTACTGTTAAAGACAAAGCCAGAGACAAGCACGGTACAGTAGAGTCAGCACTCAGTAAAAGTTTTCTAAACAAATGCATGAAATGTAATAGCACACAAATCATTTAATCTCTCTAGATATCAGTTTTTTCCATCTTTAAAACAGAACACTCATCTCTCATATTTCACAGGTAAATCATGAGAATTCAATGAAATAATATGTTGTGTGGCTTACAAATAAAACTATTACATAAGACAAGGCCAAGCAATTGCTCCTTTTATAAAAAACAGATCAAAAACAAGGAGGTTTTCACTCATGTTAATCCATGTGAGCTTTCTTAATGTTAAGTGATTATAAGCCAGGAAGAAAGAAAGGGAGAGAGAAAAATAAATAACACAAAATATTGATATATTAGATTTTCCCATATCTATTTTCTTAAATTTTATACTTTTCCATCATATTAAAAGTTCTATAAGTAAAGGGATTATCTCTATTTTTTTTTTGCACAAAAATACACATATATATACACACAGAGCACTTATTTGAGAACTCCACTCTACACAGCAAATCATTAACTTCCTGAGTGATTTGCACATGGAAATGTCTTTTGATGATGAAGATCTTATAGGAAGGAGTTAAGTCCTTAATGCTTTAGAGACGAAGAGCGTTGGGTTTGAGTAATGGTTTGGCCACCTGCACTTGAGTGACCAAGACATTTAAGTGCTCTTGTATTTATTTCCTCAAAAAATAAAAAAAATAAAAAATGAGAATACTAGTAGGGCCTACTCCTTAAAATTGTTATGAGGATTAAATGAATTAACCCATATAAAGTGCATATCATTGTACTGGGGCCAAATCATACCCTCAAATATTATTATGATGCTGAAGATGATGACGATGATGAAGATGATAATGGAGGTGATAAGAAATAATGCAAAGCTGATTATTTCTCATTATGCTTAAGTTAACAGCTGAGCATTTTTCTGTTAGGATAATAGAAATTATCCAAATAGGAGCCTAACACTTCTTGCTTTATGGGACTTGACAAAATCCAAGGCACATCCATGCGTATTATCTCCTTTGTGCTCCTGTGAGGCAACTCTGCAAGGCAAACAATTAGAGAAAGAAAATCGGTTCAGAGAAGTTAAGTTCAAAGGTCAGTACTATGCTATGTCAGAGTAACACCAGGCCGGGGACACAAGCCTCCTGTCTGACACTTGGGTCTCATTTTGTAGTTTTTCTTTTTCTTTCTTTCTTCTATTTTTTTTTTTTTTGAGACAGAGTTTCACCCCATCATTCTGGGTAGAGTGCAGTGGCGTCATCATAGTTCACTGAAACCTCCAACTAGTGGGCTGATCCTCCTGCCTCAGCCTCCAGAGTGTCTGGGACTACAGACAGCGCAACACCCGGCTAATTTTTGCATTTTTAGTAGAGATGGGGTCTTGCTCTTGCTCACTTCAGGATGGTCTTGAACTCCTGAGCTCAAGAAATCCTCCCGCCTTGGCCTCCCAGAGTGCGAGGATTACAGGTATGAGCCACCACGCCTGGCCACATTTTATAGTTTCTTTTTCTTCTTTTTCGATAAGGTTTCTAACCAACATTGAGTGAACCAGAGCCCAATGTTGTTTCTGCCCAAGACATCAGAACAATAGCTTTAGATCAGCACCAAAGATAATAATAGCTCTTATTTCTCCAAGACACTTTTTCCTTTTGTTTTAAGAGCTCTGGCCATATGCATGCCAGAAATCCATAAAAAATTATGCCACACTAACAGCAATATTTGAAATATAACTTTGTTTCTGGGGAGCTTACAGCACTTTGTCACTGATTATATTTTCTTTATTTCCATTTACATGTTTGCATGATCAAAACTACCTATTGACAGCCTTCTCACTCAAGCATAACCGTGGACTTCCTAGCAATTGGTCAAGAGCAGCTAACATTGGCTTCTTTTATGCACCGCATGTTGTTATGGGTGAAGGTTGGGGGCACTCCTGGATGTCAGGAAGGCTTTCCCTAATCATTCAGATGGAATTCAATTCATTTCAACAAGCATTTCTTGGCCCCATTTTACCTGCCAGGTTCTCTGCCATGTGCAAATCCAGGAAGGGATTGCATAGTCTAAGCATTGTGTCACTCACTGCTTCCTGTTCTAATCCCAAACTTCCTTTGGCCGGTGACAATACCACACAGCTGGCCAGCAGGATAAGCGAATGATTTGGTGGAGCCTGTTATCTCTCATTCTCATATGTGCTCTTTGGCCACAGTTTAAATAAACATGTTTCTCCCCTTTTCTTGTCCCATGGGGCGTGCACTATTTTTCAAATCCACTTCCAGTAGATAATAAAATAGCAAAAACAGGTCACTTGACATCCCTGGCTTGGGCTCTGATTTCTGCATCTTGACTTAGTTCATGCATATGTTGAGCTTGAAAAGCTTCTCTAGACATTCTTCTTATTCTCTAGACATTCCCCTATGAAGAGGACCTAAAATCTGCCTGGCACCAATCTAGGCACAGGGTTACAGAAGTGAACATAACAAACAAGGTTGCTCTCATGGGAGAGAAACATCCTAATGGAAGGAGGCAGAAAATGAGCAAGTACATAAATTGGAAATAAGATAATTTTGGATAGTGAGATAAGATATGGAGAACAAGAAACAAAGGAATGAGATAGAAAGTAGGTTCGGGTGAGGGAGGTGAAAGGAAACTGGTTTTGAGTGACCAGGGAGTGCCACTCTAAGGTGAATTCATTTGAGGCAAGACTAAAATGATAAGAAACAAGCCACAGGGTGGAGGGCATTCCAAAAAGAGAAGGCATCAAGGGCAAAGGCTGTATTAATAATAATAATAATAATAATGATGGCAAAGTAATAATGGGGAAAAGCTTGATAAGTATGAGGTACATTTTTAAAAAATTAAGTGCAGCTGAAACATTGTGGGCAAGACAGAGCGTGGTAGACATGAGCAATGAGACATAGCCAGGGCACAGGGCCAGCTTTGTTAGGCCATGGTGAAGAGTCTGGATTTTATTTCAATGCAGTGAGATGCCATGCAAGGGCTTTAAGCAAGAGAAGTTCATAATCGTATGGAATAGAAAGATTGCTCTGTCTACTGTTTGGAGAATAGAACGTGTGGTTTCATCTATCAGCTGCAAAGAGGAGAATGATCATTAAATTGGAAAAGACCAAGCAAACATCAGCAAAAAAGGATTGAAGCCAAAATGGCATAAAAGAGGAAGATAACTTAATTTAAATGAGCTAAAAACTCTCAGAACAAGGCCAAATGTACTTCAGGGAACTTCAGGTAATTGCAAAAGTGACTGAGAGCCATTGCCAAAAAATCAAAGGAAAGAGTAGAAGACTGAAGAGACCAAATGCCCCTATTCTCAATCAAGGAGAGGACAGGAGAAGTGGCAATTAGAAACTAGAGGCAAAGTCCTCTAAGTGATTATCTAAAATGGGGTTGGTAAACATTTAGAAAAGAACATTATGAATATCAGCAGTCAGCATAAATAGACACAAAAAATTATGTAAGGCTAAGCCAATTTCTGCTGTGGTAGTTGTTGTGGTGGTTGATAAAATGATCAGAATGAAAATATCTCAGTCACTCTATGTATCTCAGTCTGGTGAGACTTTCAATAAAATCACAGAATCTCAAAGATGATTGGAACAGTATCATAACCTATACCAAATTTCTAACCTATGGAAGATTTTTTCCCCTAAACATTCCAGCAATTGTTTAGATAACATCTGTTTGTACATAATAAAAGGTAATTCATTCCAGTTTGGAATGGTTTGAAATGTATTTACTGAAAATCTATTTCCATGTGAATGTAAACCATTGATTCTACTCCTTTCCTGTGGATTATAATACATCTAATTCCTCTCACATACGCCTTTTATTTTAGATTTTTCAGACTGTGTCATGCTATACACGTGGAAAATAAAGAGATGTGTTTGGGTATGTATTTATGATTAAGCAACTGTACTAAAGAAGTTTAACTAGTAGCTCATTGCTAGAGTGAAGTCTTTAGAATCATGCCAAAGGGCTCTCTTTTTATTTTTTTCTATTCTTTTTTTTTAAGTAAAACTATGTCTGGATCAAGGAATTGTCAAGCCTAAAGATGAAATAAAGTGAAAGAAGAGAGATATATTGGGTGATTGAATCTGAATTCAATGAAAGTATTACCAGAATATGATACTTGGTTGAAACGAATAAATTATAAAATAGCAATAAGTGCAACATTTCACAATAAAATTTCCAAAATTCCCTGTACAAGTACAAAATGATTTTGCAACAAATCAAGTGAAAAATACTTAGGGGTTTTAATTAAACATAAGCTCATTATGACTGAGATGTGGCTGTAAATTATTTTAATAGATACACCCTCTAAAACAATGTGGCCATAATTCCACTGGCTTTATGCTGGTCAAACCACACAGGGAACATCAGTTACTGTTCTGGATGTCATTTGGAGAATCATGCTGAAAAACTAAAAATCCTCATGAGAAAGCAAACAGGATGGCTAGGGGTTGGAAACTACTAGGAAATACACTGAAGAAACTGAAGAGGCTTAGGTCTCTTGGGGTGAGGTGTGGGGAAGCATAGCTCTTTATAAGAGAAAACAGTATTAGGACCACTTAATGGAGTATGGGGAGGGAGGGGGAGCGTACAGAAGTCAACTGAATATAAAGAACTTCCTTAAATATTGGAAGGGATGAACTTGTGAAGCAGAAGGTTCTCTTCACTGAAAACGGTCAAGCCCATTCATCAGGAATGTTCTTGGAGGAAAGGAGGTTGAATTAAGTCAACTTTAACATCCCCTCCAAGTTTAACACGGTTTGCTTCAAGGGTTGGTCCTCAGAACAGCATAGGGTTGATGGCCTGGTGGCTCCCTGCCCGGGAAGGTCCTACTGGGGACATCCTGTTGCTCCGTGGTATGTTAGGACCGAATATTTCCTGCGAGTGGTTCACTTATAGTCAGCTGTCACTCTGCCGCTCCCTTTCGGAACATCAGTGTTAAGCTTCCTCTTTTGGAAAGAGAGCAGGAGAGGATAAGATGGGGGCTGGGTTAGCCTTTCTTTCACTCCAGTTCCAGGCATTCCCAATCTGTTATGTCAATTTGAGTTTATAACTGCATGTAAAGGTTCAGGTTTCCCTTCCAGACATGGGGTGGAGGCACTCAGCTGCTAGGACGAGGGAGTGGCTCATAGTTGGAAGACTCCGAGCACAAGCTATCTGCTTAGAAAAAAAAAAACAAAAAATGTTAAGCAAAAGGGAGGACTGCTAAGAACCTGGGGAAGGGGAGAGGAGGAGCCTTCTCCCCATCGCCACCACCACTCTCGCCGACGTTTAGATCACCTCCCCGGGCGATGAGATGAACATGGAAACAGGTGGGCCTCACTCATACCCCGCTTGCCCTCAGCGGGGATTATCTCGCTGCGTTCGCCGTTCGGAACCGATCCATCGCGGCTAGACAAAGGCTAGACAGGGGGACCGGAGGGGACGGGGTCGGGCGAGCGAAGCCGGGAGCCGTGTACTGTACACTGGAGATGACATCATCGCCTGAAAGGGACTTGGCCTTCCCCTTCCCGGAGCTGGAGCGAGCCCGTCTGCGCGGGAACAGGAGTGGGCTCGCCTGGAGGGTGCGCGCTGGCGCCGCAGGAGACGGAGACCTGGCGAGGGTGAGCGAGCCCGCGAGCCCAGGAGTCTCCGGAGCCCGCGGGTTCGCGCGGCCCGGCTCCGCCCCGCTCGCACCGCGCGCCGCCCCGGGAGGGGCACGCCTGTCAGTGGGTGGGGAGTGCGCTCTGGGGGAGGGTCCGTGGTGGCGGTGGGGGCGGAGAGCCGCCTGCGCATGTCAAGGCTGGCAGGGCTCGCTAGCCGGGGGCCGTGGAGAGGGGCGGCTGATCGCCCGCCATCCGGGGTCGGGGTCCGCGCGATCCGGGGGCGAGCGCCGGGAGATTCTCACCCTCTCCACCGGCCCCCCACCTCCGAGGTCGCCAGCCTAACTGGGGCTTCTGCCTCCTTCCCCGCCCCTCGGGACCTCCCCCGGCAACCGAGGGCGGGTGTGGACGGGACCGACGTGGAACGAAGCCTGCAGCCCAGACGGGCGGCCCAGGTGGCTCTGGGTGTGAGGACACGCCCCGCTGGCGACGCCGGCCAGGGCGGATGCCGCCGGCCCTCGGATCTCGGCGGATCCTCGTCGGAGCGTAGCTGTTCCTAGGGGAGCCGAGAGAAGAATCTACGTGGACCCCTGGACAGCCCAGCCTCCTAGGACCGCTGGAGCCGAGCTTCGCTGGGGCGCAAACGAGAAAGGCCGAGAGCAAGTGGAATTTGAAGTCCCGGGGTGGGCGGGGAAGCTACTGTCCTTGGTGCTGAGCCGGATCCCAGCAACTGGCTCCGGGGAGAGCGCGCGGCGCTGCTGCTCGCTCCCCGGAATCGGGGCGGTCTGCTGGGAAAGCTTCGAGCAGAAACCCCCGCCTGGCTCCAAAGCCCGCAGAGCCTCCCCAGGCACGGGAGCTTGGTCCTTCTTTCAATCAGAAAGTCGCTCCCTTGGGGCAGTTCGTCCCAAAGGGTTTCCTCGAAAGAATCTGAGAGGGCGCAGTCCTTGACTGAGGGAATCTCTCTGTTTAGCTCGGAAGCCAACAGCTGAGGAAGATGCCTGCCTTCAACAGATTGTTTCCCCTGGCTTCTCTAGTGCTCATCTGCTGGGGTAAGTACCAGCACCCTGCCATGCGAGATGCAGATAACAGTAATAATGCTAACCATAATAACATTTATTGATGTCGCTGGTGACAAGAAGGAGCTCTAAGTTGGCTTTCCTCCGTGCTTGTCTGCCAGACATGGAGATCCGAGGGATTCCATGAGAGCTGGGATTTTTGAGGTTGGAAAGGCGCCTCCCCACTGCCCTGCTGCTTTATTCCCTGGCCTCCTCTGGTGATTCTACCGCCATTCCTCCAGTTTCCTGATAATTCCAAAGTATTTTTTTCTTTTCCTTTTGCTGAAAGGAAATGTAGTCACGTTCACTATAAAAAAGGAAAAAAAAAGGTCTCGTTTGCAGTTACATTTCATTTCTTGATGAGGAGTCAATACTCCTGGAAAGCTTGCTGGGTCTTCAAATTTATTTTTCTATCTTAAAAAAATGATAATAATTATAAAAGCTGGAAGGATGAATTTTGAAAGTGAAAATACTTTAGTTGTTGATCATCTGCTTAATTTTAATAAGGAATGGGAGAAAAACAGGCTTCAGCCATTTGCTGCTATGCATTAGATAAATAGGCAACAGTGAAATACATCTTTCTTTGTTTTGTTTTGTTTTGTTTTTTACATGAACATGTGGAACTAAGATGCTTTGGTGTTTGGGGAGCTGGGTTTTTGCCTTTAAAGATGAATATACTCTTGCTTGTCAGCAGTGAGAGACTGAGGTGACCTTCCCCCCTCCAAATAAGGGAGTGTTACACTTGCAACAGTCAGCAGAGTGTCAGGCATGGTCTTGGAGTGGGGTGCCTGAATGTGTGTAAGGGCAGTGAAGAGTCTACGTGATAATGTCTGAACATGTACTAGACACGATGTTTTACTGTGTGTAAATGTATGTCTCAGTGTCTGAATGTGTGCACTAGCGTGTGTCTGAGCATGTTATTATAGACATCTGAATGAATTGGTGAAAGCATAGTAGTGTGTGTTTGTGTGTGTGTGTGTGTGTCTAGTTCTGGGCATCTCTGCCTTGGTGTCTATGATTAGATCCTCAGATCAAATATAGGTGCTCTTCAGCTGATACATTGCTTTACACAATCTTAGCTACCTTCTTCCATGCTACAATCAATAAACAGGATAATTGGACACAATTATACCCACCTGCCTTACTGAAAGTAGGCATGTGGGTTTGTGCTCTCGTGGTTGGCATGAAACTCATTCTGCCTGTGCAGTAGAAGTCATGCTGATGGGAATTGCCTCTTTGCCTTAGCATCACTTTGTCAAGCCTCCAGGACTAACTCTAGCTGCTAGCATTATCTGGATTTTGCATGTGACCAGAGGCAGAACCAAGCTTCCTGTTGAACAAAATGCCCGATGAGACAGTCTAGGAAGTTTGAAGAGACACAGTAATGCCAGCCCCAAGGGCAGACTTACCGTCAGCCATCCCCAGTAGAGTAGACCAGACCTGGAGATGAAGCAGGTATAATAGGCTGCCAATGATCTCACCTGCCTTGTAGATTAAGGCTGAGATTTTCTCAGGGGAGGCTAAGGCTAGGGACACAAGGCTTAAGAGAGGTTAGTCTGGATAAAAGAGTGTGAGTAAATCTAAGTTTTTAGGGTCCCTGCCTGAATTCCAGTTGATGGGAAGAGCATGCTATAGTCCACGAATCTCTTAACTAGGACTTGCACAGCCTGCATTGGGGTCTCAGCTCCACCACTAGCTTACTGTGTAATGACCTTAAAATGCTATCTGGTTCCTGATATGTAACGTTTGGGAGTTGGCACAGATGAGATCTAACATACCCTTCAGCTCCACCACGAAATGGTAGGGAAATATTTACAGAATATTGCTACAATTGTTGGAGTGCTCATATCCCGACCTCTACCCACCCCCCCAAAAAAAACTTTGGAAGATGAATACACATTCTTAATTATTCTCAGCTTCTTTGTCATCTGAACACTGTCTAACCAAACTGAAAAGCTGAGGAAGGGAAAGAG
Organism: Lepilemur ruficaudatus; assembly: GCA_963574885.1. Lineage (NCBI taxonomy): Eukaryota > Metazoa > Chordata > Mammalia > Primates > Lepilemuridae > Lepilemur > Lepilemur ruficaudatus. The sequence goes on along the minus strand of CAUYRT010059647.1, from coordinate 13,061 downwards.
GTGTGGTGCAAGATGCCTGGTTGTTACATGTAAGAAAAAGAGCCTCACTTCACAAATGCAATTTCATTTTATTTGTATGTAATTCCAATATTGGAAAGCACTTAACTTAGATGCATTCCCCCTTCCCAAGTTGATTTTTTTACACCATGCCCAATATGAAAAGAGTCTTTTCTATTTACTTTCTGCATGTATTGAAAAAAGTTCCCTTATTCCCTTCATTGAAGTACATAATAATATATTTTTTAAAAGCTGCATTTGCCTGGTGCTTTACAATTTACAAAGCAATTTTCAATCCTTTTTTTTTGTTGTTGTTGTTTTGGTCCCCATATCAATCCTATGGGATACTCAGGGGCAGAGTGTTATTTCGTTTAGAGATGAGAAAATGAGCTCAGGGAGGGGAAAGGATTTGCTGGAGAACCCTTATCTTCTGATTTCTGTCTTCCAGTGCTCCTTCTAGCACCTCTTGTGGACACATGCTGCCATGCACAATTGCCAGGAAGGTACCTGTCCTTCCATTTCCCTTCTGAGCCACCCTCCACCTTCCCCCACGCCGTCACCTGTCCTAGTGCCATCCTTTAGATCCTAGTGCCTTCTTTGCTCTTCCTCTCCAGGTCTCCCCTCCCAGCTACCCCCTATGTTGGAGGATGTTTTCCTGACTTCCCCTAATAGCCCTTCCTGCATCCCATTTCTTCAAGGCCCTGCTAAGTGACTGGCTAATCTGATAGCTCAAGTCATTTCAGGGTATTAACATCTAAAAATAACTTCATTTATTTCCCCCCCTTTGGAAATTATTTACATTCTAATCAAAGCCTTCATTATCTCGGTGCAAAGGAAAGCATTCTAGAGCAAGCTCAGGAGGGACAATTTAGCAATGCCCAAAGAAAAGAAAGATTTGGGGATGTTAGAGGAGTTGGTTCAATACACATTACTATCCACTCATGATAGATTGATGCTACTCCTTAGTTAAATTTAATCGCCATTTTTATATCATATTCTTCCTTCTCATAAGTTTCTTCATTACTATTATGGAAATTGAAGAGAAGACCAAAGGCCAAATGATTTGGGCAATATTATTCCCAGAGTTTATCATTTACAGTCAGCAATGTGAGTTGAGCTCCTGCCACATGCACAGCCTTTTCTTGGATACCTGGAGAGTCGTAGAAAGAAAGGTAGTGGCGTGCTAGAGACTCAAGGGGTGGAGAAACAGACTTCAGCTCTTGAAAGAGGGAGCAGCGAGTCACAGTGTGAAAGGCAAGCAAACAGACGGGGAGGACTCTGTGGCCATTCTGCAGTGTGCTGTCCAGGACTGCACGAGCAGACTTCTCATGCCTTGAAACCGGGCTTTGGCCAGGAGAAGGGAAGCAGTGGGGCTTGCTCTGTGGTTATACCTCGGATTGTTGTCACCTCAGGAGCAGCTCGGAAAAGAGGAGGGCTGCTCTGCGTGCTGTCCTACCACATTCACCATCCTGACTGCGAATATTTGGCCTCTCCTCTAACTATAAATGAACTGGCTGTGCTCCTACCCCTGCCACCCCATCTACCTGGTCACTAGAGCGCATCACCGCTCACCTGTTTGAGGATGTTCATCCAGCAAATTATTCCCTTTCAAACCCCACTAGCTCCACTGCCATCTTCACTCAAGAGAAATCATCTCCCAACCTGATCACTGTACCAGCCTCTTAACTGTTCTCTCTGCTTTCACCCTCGTCCGCTTCACCTCTTGCATTTCTTTTCAACCCAGCATCAGATCATGTGATCTTGCACAAAGCAGATCCATCATTCTTCCGCTCAGAACCCTTCCCTGCTCACATGTCACTCTATGCAAAGGCCAAAGTTCTAGCCACAGCTGACGACCCACTGTGATCTGGCCCTGCCTGTGTCTTCTATTTCATCCCCTTCTACTCTCACTTTGTTCATGGTACTTTCCACAGTGGGCTCCTCGCTGTCTCTTGAGCATGACAAACACATTCCTGTGGGCCCCTTGGCCCCTCGAGTTGCTATATCCTCTGTTAGGCATGCCTTGACACAGATATTCTTGTAGTTTATATGCTCATTTCTTTCCTCTGATGTCTGTTCAGTGTTACCTTCTCAAGGAGACCATCTCCAATGACCCTGTGCATGCACTGTCTCCTCTACGCTGTTTTATTTTTTCTGATAGCACTTTTTGTAATGTTGCTTGTTTTCCTTCTCTCTACACTGGAATGTAGGCTCCATGAGGGTAGGGATTGCTCTATTTTTTTTCCCTCTTGTGTTCTCAGTACCTAGAACAATGCCTGGCACACAATAGACACTCAATATATTTGTCAAATAAATAAACAAATAAATGAAGAATAAAATAACATGAATAAGTGACATATTCCTGTAAATTAATCCATAGAACTCTCATGACAAACCTACTAGATAGATATTATTTTCAGCATTTTGTTGATGAATAAACTGAGTCTCAGAAAGTTTAAATAGTAGATCAAACCCAGGTCTTCCGTTGCCAAATTCCGTCTTCATCCTGCCTTTGTAATTGTAACTGTGCGTTCCTTGGAATTTTTCCTAATCCGCTTCTGAAGTCGTCAACATTGAACTAACTTACCTTTGTCACTTCTCATTAAATGTGAATGTGCCCTAAGGCACAAACTTTTGCACATCTCATTTAAAAAACAATCAGGTCTATAATCAAAACTTCAAACTTATTACAAGCTGAAGATGTTTCTGATCAGTTCTCCCTAGATGTGGACCCTCTCCCCAATAAAGTGGTGCTCCACCCGCAGAAGTAGCAGGCCCTGTTGCAGAGTGCCAGATAAGAATGGCCCAGCTTGCTTGAGAGTTTCAAAGTCAGTTACATTTATTTTACCTTGATTTTTTTAAACTTTAAATTACAGTGCCACTAGTTTTTAAACTCCATGTTTAAAAATGAAATTTGTTCCCTTCTACATCCATCAAACACAATATTTAATTTTTTCACTCAAAATTAGTTTATATCACTGTCATTTTACACCCAAATAAAGCTTTCCTTTGCTTTTAGAAAAGAACCCTCTGCCAGTAGATGAACAGGCTGATCATGTGCTAGTTTTTAAATGTCAATGTATATTGTTTCATTTTTCTTGTTAGGGGTTTTGTTTTTATTATTAATTCATGAGAAGGCAGCATCAGAAGGGTCATTGCAAGTCCTGATACAGGAATCCTTAGGGGTCACCTTACTTTTGAATCTTGCAAACAATGAGGTGTAAACTCTCTTACCAAGTAGTTTTTTGCATTTGTCAACAGCTTCAACATCAGAAAATTCTTTTTTTTTTTTTATTGCACTAAACTTATTTTTTCTTATATCTTTTGGAGTTGGGCAGAATCCAATTTCTCTTCCACCTGCCAGCCTTCAAAGAGTTGAAGACAGGTATGTCCTGGGTCCAAGCTAAGCAGCCCAAGTCCTCCCATTTGGTCCTCTCCAGGCTTTGTCTCTAGACCCATCACCCTCTTGCTTGCCTCTGGGCAGCGCTCACTGAACAGCTTCCTTTTGTGAAATGTGACATTTTAAACTGATCACAATAGTCCAGATTTGTTCCGAACAGTGCAGAGGAACTGCTCCTCCTCCCTTCTGCACACCGTACATCTGTTAACACAGCCCATGTTTGCACTTGCTTTGTTGGCAGCCTTGTCCCAACTTTTGATTTATCTTGAATTTTTGATCAGAAAGTTTCCTTTTTATAATGGGCTTTGAGTTTCTGGGGGGCAGGAAGTATAAGTACAAACCTCCATGTGACAAGCCAGGTGTCCCACAGTCTGATCTCTCTTCGGATTTCAGCTCTGCCCCTGTCTACTCCTCTGCGTAGAGCATTGCTCCAGCCTTGTGGTCTGCTCACCACTTTCCTCACTGCTGCTCCATCCTGCACCATGAGGCAGAATGACCTATGGCTTTCACACAATGCAGATATGATTCCATCTCCTCCTGGCTTTAAAGCATTTGATACTTCACACTGGAAAGCCACACAGAGGTCTTCATGGCATGGGCCCCACCTACTTTGCTAAGCTGTCTCACCATCCTTCTCTTCCTTTCTCCCTAGCCCAACCAGTAGTAACTAACTGCCCTTCCTCTGGGAACAGAGCACATCACTAGTGTGTCACTTGCTGTGGTCTGGTGTAATCACAGTTAGGAGTATGTGTTCCCTACCAGATTATAAATGCCTTTGGAGTGTGGTATTTTATTTATCTTTGTATCTCTAGCATCAGACCTGGCATTGAGTGGATTCCAATGAATGGTGGTTGAATGACGGGAGTGTGTGTGTGGCGGGGGAGATGGATGGTTGATGGGTGGATACTTGCATGCCCGTCTCCTACTGGGACTTAGAGAGCTTAGAGGGCAGGGCTCAGGTATATACTGTGCTGCATCTCCACTGCTGCCAGGGGAAGGCTCTCAGTCAATGTCTGGATCATCCATGTCTCCTTCATCTCACTCTGCACCGTTCTGAGCATGCACACTCAGGATGCACAGGTGAAGGTGTGGACACATGTACATGGCTATTTTCAAGTTTGTCTCATGATTCTTCCTTCTCTGTCTCTCCGCCCTCCTTCCTTGTCTCCAATGCCTCTCTGCCGTCGTTCCCCTCCCTACCACCTGCCGTTCCCTCCCGGTCATCGGTGCTCTCTCCAGTCAGTGTCTGCTTCCCCGTGTGTGTGGAAGTGCCCTCGGAGACGGAGGCCGTGCAGGGCAACTCCATGAAGCTGCGCTGCATCTCCTGCATGAAGAGGGAGGAGGTGGAGGCCACCACGGTGGTAGAATGGTTCTACAGGCCCGAGGGCGGTAAAGATTTCCTTGTATGTCTGCCTGCTGACTCTGGCCTCTCTTTGCTGGCCTCTGTGGTTGTGTGCCTGCCTCCTGACAGTCTGGGGGATGCCGAGCTAACAAACACTGGCTCTTTCTCTCCCAAGCACTGACAGCTCCTCAGCAGATAACCGACAGTTTTCCAAATGCCCAGCTTCTGCAAAACTAAGGGCATTTGACCAACTGCAAGCATGCCTGGTTGCAAGCAGGGAAAGGAGGAGAAAGAGATAAACTGTATTTAAAAGCCTACTATGTGATAGACACCCTGCCAGGCAGGAGTTTTCATTTAATCTTACACAGCATCCTATTAGATAGATTAAATTCATATAATGATGCTTCCCAAAATAATAGGAAGCATCATTACATGAAATAACGTAGGTTGTCTCCTTTAAATTTCACAATCCCAGTGAAATAAGAACAGGAATGACCAAGGCTGGTACTCAACTGTTACGCCCAGTGAAGCCACATCAGTGGGTACACTATTTAGATTGTTTGAAAGTGAGTACTTGCTGTGCCAAGTCTCCCAAGTGGCCCCACCACCATCCTTTCCACTAGGAACCCCCAGACCTCCCGGTGACCTAGACCCTAAGGGATTCACCACTGGCAGGTGAAGTGCTCATTATGCATTTTGAACACCACCTTGGAGATGACAATCATTTACACGTTCACTGACGCCAGAGCCAGGTTGCCTGGGTTTGATTCTTCACTCCACACTTATTAGCTGTGTCCTTGGACAGGTTACTCAACCTTTATGTACCTCAGTTCCCCATTTTTAAAACAAGGATATAAACCATAGTTTTTACCAGGATACATCAGCTATAATTTTTAATGCATTTAAAATAGTTCCTGGAACATAGTAAGCACCATGTTAAGTGTTTGCTAGAGAAAAGATATGTGTACAGAAATGAGGAAACTGAGGCTCAAAGAGGGTAGTAAGAAAGCTTAGATGTGAGCCAGGTGGTCTGACAGCAGACACAAGGCAGTTGAATACACAGGTATTCTTACTTCACCCCCTTGCCTTCCTGGGGGCAAGTTTCTCCTCCACTAAGATTTGTTAATGGAGACAACAGCAGGATGAACTTGAGTTTTGCTTGCTCTTCTTTCTAGCTTTCCTAAAGCTGAATTCCTTTCTAATCTAGGTTCCATGTGCTATTTGGATGTAGATTTGCTCCAATCAGCTGCCAAGACTGGGATCAGCAGAGACTACTCAGTCTGGCTCAGGCTTGACAGCAACACATCAGCAAAGCTGCAACCGGGGCCAGTCCCCAGCTTGCAGGAGGCTGCATGTCTTGGCCAGATGCAAAGACCCTGTGGGCCTCAGGCTTGGCCATGTGCCAGCTGCCTACACTGCATCCAGGCTCACCCAAAGTGAGGAGAGGGTGGCTCTGAAGGAGAAAAAGGAACTGGAACAACAATGGTGGAAGTCCAGAGCAATGCCATCCAACAGAAATGTTCGTGATGCTGGAATGTTCTCTACTGTGCTGTCCAATACAGTGGCCACTAGCCACATGTGGCTACGAACACTTGAAATGTGGCTAATGCAACTGAGGAACTAAATTTTACATTTTATTTAATTTCTAGGAATTTGACTTTGAATTTAAGTAGCCACATGCAGCTAGTGGAGACTAGAATGGACAGCAGAGCTGCAGAGAAAGGTGTGTCATGTCAGATGGTGGAAGGGTTTGAGAAAAGAAATGTAAGAGACCAGATTTCAGTTATAATTCAGCCCAAAGCAGAAACCCTGGCATGCGCCTCCGAGGTGGCAGCTCTGTGCTCATCTGCCACGCTTTGGTGTTCTGGATCCCCTCCTGTGGCTGGCCCAGACTGCCCCTCGGGCCCCTGATAAGCACCAGCTTGCAGAGTCTAGGGCTTTCGGGTGTCCTCATTACTAATGAAACTGCCTCTCTTGGTCTCTACACTTGTTCTCTCACTGGCGGCCCCATGACACACTCTGCCCTCTCTCTGTCCTCTTCTTCCGTCTCCTTCCAATCCTTTCTCTCACTTTCTTCTCCTGGTCTCCCGCATGCTTCTCTCACCTCTGTTCTGCCTCTTTCCACTCCTTTTTTTCTGCCAAGCTCTTGCCTATCCCTTGCTGCCTAGAGACTCTGTGCCTCTTCATCTCCCCACCCCCGACATTCTGGGTCTCCCAGGGCCATGTCCCTTCTCTTCCGTGTCCATGCACAATTCTGCTCCTTTTCTCTGCCCTGCACCCATCTCGGCTCTCCTACCCTCTGCCCTCTCCTGGCCTACCCTCCTCTGCTCCTCTACCTGCAGATCTACGAGTATCGGAACGGCCACCAGGAGGTGGAGAGCCCCTTCCAGGGGCGCCTGCAGTGGAACGGAAGCAAGGACCTACAGGATGTGTCCATCACTGTGCTCAACGTCACTCTAAATGACTCCGGCCTCTACACCTGCAACGTGTCCCGGGAGTTTGAGTTTGAGGCACATCGGCCCTTTGTGAAGACAACACGGCTGATCCCACTCCGGGTCACCGAGGAGGGTGAGGCTGAGACACAGAGTCTCTAGAGCATCCTGCTCTTTGGGGATGGGGGTGAGGGGGAGCAGTGGATTTCCACACAAGTGTGAGTACAAAAATCCACGTATTTGGAGTGGTGACATCTGAAAATGTCACCATGGACCCATCTTCCTTTGGCAGTCAGCTTCTTGCAAACTGCCCCAACCATCTTGCCTCTCTGTGCCTTTTCTCATGGCAGAAAGTCTTGGAGATGATAGTAGAATGACCTCTTCCCAGTCCCTTAGAGAAAGAGGATGGCCTCCATGAGGCCTAAAGCTACCGATTCAGCTCCTCTTTCTTCTCTGGCCGGTGTCAAACCCCTGACTCAGTGGGCTCAGAGAAAACTCATGAGGTTATCTAGAAGTCATCTCACTTCCTGTCTGTAAGTAACACACATCTCTAATCCAGTGGTTTTCAAACTTCAACAAGCCTCAAAAACTCCTGTAGGGCTTTTTAAAACCCATATCTTCTGACACCATAGGCAGAGCCTGAGTGTTTGCATTGTCTAACAAATTGCTGCGCTGCATGGTTGCTGCGGGGGGACCACACTTTGAGAATCACTCTCTAAACCAAAGTCTGATAATCTTTTCGTCATTTGCCTTTCTCCAAAATACTTAACATGCAACCTGTTCCCTATCTGTGGCATCTCTCATATAAATTCATTCTTAGCTGAGGGAAGAGAATAAGTTGATAGCTTTCTAGTCTGTAGTTTAAAATCTTCAGACGCCTACAGCTATTTCCTTATTAGTGGTGAGAAGTCCTTCTGGGAAACTAACTTAACTGTTTCTGTTGCAATCCGAGTCCAGAATCCTGAGGGTGACATTATAGCCTTTCTCAGACAGTCTGTTTCCAGCATGTTCTTAGCATTATCAGGGCCCTGAGATGCAGGCTAGCGAGCAGGCCACAGTGTGGGGCATGAAAGAAGAGATCAAGTTAAAGATAGGGCTCTTCCCAGAAAAAGGATCCAGGAATCCCAATCTCCAGGCCACAAGTTTATTTTTTTATCATGTCATTGTGATAAAAATAATGAAGCAAAGATCGTTCAGTCTTGAGAGTGAACAAAGGAGAAAGACGTAACAGGTTAGTCAGACAGTAGGACTGAAATGGAAGGTAGGTCAATTCTGAAATTGCAGAAGGACGCTCCGGCCACCTGAATCAAGACCTGATGAGTCACTTCCCTTCTCTGAGCCTATCTCCTCGTCTCCTCTTGTGTAAACTGAAGGGGTTGGATGGGAATCTCTCTAAGGTACCTTCTGTTCAGGTTCCATTATCCTCTGTTTACACACCTCTCCTCTCTGGGGGAGGGAGCCTGGAGCCCTCTACTGGTCATCATTGGGAACTGCTGCTGGTGCCAGCCAGACCCTAGCAAGGTGCCTGTCTCTCTACCTTTGGCTCTCTCAGGCTTTTGCCTCCAGGGACCCTCGTGCACAGCTGGTGGAAAGTGGCAAAGCTGAGCTAGTCCGCCTGCCAGGCACCAGAACAAGCCTCGAGTAAAAAGAGAAGGAAAAACAAATTTCTTGTCAGAACCACTGTGCCTCGCAGATGGTCGGGCTGGGAGGATGCTTGGGTATCATTTAATCCAGGGCTTCTGAACAAACAGCAGGCATCAGAATCACACAAATTGGCTTTCTCCAAATGCAGACACTTCCGTACCACCCTTGCAGGTGTGAGTTCAGTAGGTTTGGGTGAGGTCTGGCACGTGTAAGTTGAAATGATTCTCCAGGTGATGGGCGGGTGAAGCTTGGGTGCCCCTCTTTGTATGGCTGAGGGAACAGAGCTCTGCAAGAGTGAGAGGCTTGCCCAGGGACAGGAAAATAGCACCAGAATAAGAACTGGAATCCAGAGCTTTTGCCTATCAGGATGGCTCTGTTTCCACTGCCTCTTTCCCCCCATGACCATTCCCAGCCCCTGCTACTTTTTCTTTTCTTTTTTTGCCTCTGTGACCCCTTGGCAGTCCCTCCCCACCAGATACTCACTGCCCTCATATGCTCAGAGCTGCACACTCCACTGTGACACACCTCACCCCATCTCCATTCCTGTGGTCCCAGGGAGTCTCTCTGGTTCTCTTTGTCCAAGTTGGATTTGTCCTGACTTAGGCTGTCACTTCTTGGCCCTTATACAGAAACCTGAGGCCTCTTTACCTAGCAATGAGTAAAAATACTGAGGATATCTTCCTGTGTTACTGCTTCTGGACTACTGCATTTAAAAAGAGACAGCATACTTTGTACCACACATGTCACAATTAGTGCATCAGGCAGTCGCCAGCCCTTGAGAAGGCATTTGAGGTGTATGGTGGTATTCTTATGTGCTAGCTGAAGGTCATGGCTGGCTATGATGTATTTGTAACACGCAAGGCCTTGGGGATGGCTTCGGCACTATGGTTATCTGTGGACCATGAATCTAACTTGCTGGTAGAAGCTGGCAAGCGGGGAGGGGGCTGCAGTCTTCTTCCTACTATCAGGAAGTGTGTGTGCGTGCGTGTGTGTGTGTGTGTGTGTGTGCGCGCGCATCAGGACATCTGGCATGTCACATGTTTTAATAGTAATTTTTGTTGTTCATGAAACAAAGAAGATCAGTACTTATTTATATTCACTCATTCAACACATACTTATTGAGCACTTCAAATATTCCAAGATGAGACAGCAGGCTGATAATTCAGAAATATCAATAACTATGTTCTCAATAAGCACACAGTCAACAGAAAAGAGAAGTAAACACATCACAGTACAACCTGAGAACCCCCTGGATGGATGAAGAAAGTGCCTGGAGAGGGTGTGAATAATGCTGCATGAGGAGCTGAGGACAGTTTCACACAGGAGGGGACTCAGTGGAGTCTAGAAGAACCCCTGGGAGACTGAAATGCAGGATGGGTGATTAGGACAGAAGTAGTGGTGGGGTGGGAGGTACAATCCAGGAAAACGGAAGAAGAAGCAATGTTCACAGATTCAAAAATAGCACAGTGTATGTGAGAAGCGTTTCTGGCCCACCAAATGGAGATGTGGTGAGAAGGGCTGGGTTGTGAAGGGCCTTGCGTGTCATGTGAACAGAGTCCAGGCTGCATCCTCACGGCTGTGTGGAACACTGAAGGATGTGAAGCGGGGAAGTGGCAGGATCTGATCTGAGTTTCAGAAGTAGAACTCCAAGGAGAGCCTGGTTAATGCACTGAATCCTCAATACTTATTTCTGTTCGGGTTTGGGATGACCTGGAAGGTCCTCATTTCTAATCCAGACTTGTAAAGAATGAGTTTGTATCACTGGGTGGGCTGACTGTTTTGACACTGCACGAATTTTCCAGTGCACTCTCCCTAGGGATGGGACACTCCACCACCTGCTCAAAGGACATGAGTGGTGGCAATAAGGCATGTTCCTGACACCTGTGTAGACTTTCAAATCTTATACGATGTTCTTAAATACACTGGGTAATGCAATATTCACAAAAACCCTGACTGGTGTCAATTATGATCCTCACTTTACAGATTAAGAAACTGAGTCTCAAGTAAGGGAAATGACTATTTACACACCAGTGAATGGCAAAATTGGGACCCAACTCTATGTATTTAGCTCTGAGTCCAGGATTCCTTCATCTACTCTCTTATGTCTTTGTCTGCTCATCCCTCTCCATCAGCCCTGTCTCCAGAGCAGCTGATGAAAGTCAGTGAGAAAGGAGGGTCAGAGGGTGTGGAATTCCTCTGACATCTTGAGTTTCTTCAGACTCAGTGTTTGTTTAAGCCATATTTAAAAATAGGCCTCATATTCCTATGACCCCAGTGACAGCCATGGGTTTGTCGGACACATATTCTGAGCCTCAGTCTCTTCCTTCCAGCCGGAGAGGACTTCACCTCCGTGGTCTCAGAAATCATGATGTATATCCTTCTGGTCTTCCTCACCTTGTGGCTGCTCATCGAGATGATATATTGCTACAGAAAGGTCTCCAAGGCAGAAGAGGCAGCCCAAGAAAATGCGTAAGTCCCCAAATGCCAGAGTAATAATGATAGCTAGCACCTTCGGAATACTTGCCCTGGCAGCTGAGGTGCTAAGCAATTTACAGATATCCACTGCCTTCTTCCTCATAGCAACCTATGAGGTAAACACCATTCTTACACCCATTTTACAGATGAAGACATTGAGCGGGAGAGTTCGCCTAAGGCCATTGTAACAGGCAGAATGAGCTTCGAATTCAGGTCTGCTGACTCTTGGCCTGCACACTTAACCACTAAGGCAAACACCTTCAGCTGCCACCACAAACCCATGAAAGTAGCATTATTATAACCATTTTATAAATGCTGAAGCAAGGCTCATAGTGGCGTGCTGAGGCACACGGACAGTGAGAGCAGAAGCTGGGATTTGAACCCAGGCCTCTCCATTCCTAACGTCCATGCTCTTTCTATCACATTCAGCTGTTTGCTCTACACCACGGAGTTCCTCAGGCCACCTGGGCACTGCCCATTGTTAGCTGAGGAGCTCCAGGCAGCATGTTCTTTCCCCCAGAAGCTGGCAGTGATTGAATATGCAGAGTGAGGCCTCTAGTCCTCTAATGTCCGGCCTGTACCTCAGCCATGTTCTCCGAGACCCTAGTCACTCCAGCATGAGCACGTGTGATGGGTCCGTAAGAGTAAGGGGCCTGAAAGAGACCACGCTGGCCTGTTATTTGGGGAGAGGAAAGAGAGAAAAAAACCCCACAGATTTCTAGCAACATTGCTGAAGCAATAACCCAAAAAGCCTAGCCTTAGAAAGCCACTTAGAAATGTTTGATAAAATTTTTGAAAAGCGTCATTTTACATGATATGTATGATGATCTCAGGGAAGTAAAAAATTACAGCTGACCAGACACAAGGATAGAAAGATGTGTTATGCTGAGGGAGGTTGTAATTCTTCTTGGCTAGAAAGAGCCTACAGTTGGGCCTGCATAAGAAACAAAGTTGGGCCGGGCGTGGTGCCTCACGCCTGTAATCCTAGCACTCTGGGAGGCCGAGGCGGGCGGATAGCTTGAGGTCAGGAGTTCGAGACCAGCCTGAGCAAGAATGAGATCCTTGTCGCTACTGAAAATAGAAAAAATTAGCCAGGCAACTAAAAATAAAAACAAACAAAAAAAATTAGCTGGGTGTCAGGATGCACACTTATAGTACCAGCTACTCAGGAGGCTGAGGCAGGAAAATTGGTTGAGCCCAGGAGTTTGAAGTTGCAGTGAGCTCTAGCCTGGGCAACAGAGTGAGACTCTGTCTCAAAAAAAAAAAAAAAAAAAAAAAAGTTTTTTCATATATATAGGCTAAAACATGTTTAAACATTAAACATGTTTAGTTTTAACTATTTTTGTCAGTTTGATCTTGCCTGGGAAAAATTGTTACAACATGTAAAAAAAAAAAAAAAAAAAAAAAAAAAAAAAAAGAAAGAAAGAAAGAAAGAAAAGAAAAGAAACAAAGTCGGGGCAGAGACTTCCTGCAGACCCAGGATCCTCAGAGGGCCACAACTCACATAAAGAATAGACCAGAAAATAATCAGCCCACCCACCCAGGGAAAAGCCAAGGAAACATCCATCTTGGCCTGAGTCCAAGGAGAAAAATAAAAAATTCTTGAGGATTAGTAACCCCAAGCCTGATCTCACAATGTTTGGGATTTAAAATTATGCCAGCCACACTGAGGAACCTCTAAACTGAGGAATTCAATAAAAATCAGTCCCCTGGCCAGTGGTAACCATGAATGTCTTACAGAAGCCAAGGAAACTGAAGGGATGTGCCTGCA
>CAUYRT010059643.1:0-10401 GCA_963574885.1 Lepilemur ruficaudatus | reverse complement strand
GAGGCCGAGGCAGGCAGATCGCTCAAGGTCAGGAGTTCAAAACCAGCCCGAGCAAGAACGAGACCCTGTCTCTACTAAAATTGAAAGAAATTAATTGGCCAACTAGAAATATATAGAAAAAATTAGCTGGGCATGGTGGTGAGTGCCTATAGTGCCAGCTACTCAGGAGTCTAAGGCAGGAGGATGGCTTGAACCCAGGAGTCTGAGGTTGCTGTGAGCTAGGCTGATGCCCCGGCACTCTAGCCAGGGCAACACAGTGAGGCTCCATCTCAAAAAAGAAAAAAAAAAGCCCACCTAAAAGCACCTGAATAAACATTTCTCCAAAGAAGGTATGCAAATGACACATTAAAAGATATTAGGGCAATGCAAATCAAATCCACAGTGAGGTACCACTTTATGCCCAGTAAGATGGCTATAACAAAAAAAGGTGGACAATATGTGTCATCTAGGATACGGAATAACTGGAACCCTCATGCATTGCTGGTAGGAATGTAAACTGGTGCGGCCACTCTGGAAGGCAGTCTGGCAGTTCTTCAAAATGTTAAACCTAAAGTCACCACATGCCCCTGCCATTCCACCCCTGGCTCCACAGCCAACAGAAGTGAAAACACATGTCCACAAAAATACCTGCACGTGGATGTTCATGGCAGCATGATTCATAGCCAGAATGTGGAAGCAACTCACATGTCCACCAATGGAAGAATGGATAGATAGCGTGCAGGGTATCCATCCCACAGATTATCATTTGGCCATAAAAAAGAATGAAGTTTTGACCCAAGCTCTAACGTAGATGAACCTTAAAAATGTAAAGTGGAAGAAGCCAGTCACAAAGACCATACACTGTATGATTCCATGTGCAGGAACTATCTAGAAGACAGAGGCATAGTCAGAAAGGAGACGGTGGTCACCAGGGCCCGCGGAAGGAAGGATGAGAAGAACTGTTGCAGGGTGTGGGGTTTCTTTTTGGGGAGATGAAAGTGTTCTAAAATCGATTGTGGTGATAGACACACAACTCTGAACATACTAAGAACCACTGAGTTGTATAATTTAAAAGGTTTAATTTTGTGGTAGATGAGTTATGTCTACAAAACTTTTTTTTTTTTTTTTTTTTTTGGAGACAGAGTCTGGCTCTGTTGCCCTGAGTAGAGTGCAGTGCAGTCATCATAGCTCACTGCAACCTCCAACTCCTGAGCTCAAGCGATCCCCCAGCCTAAGCCTCCCAGAGTCCTGGGATTACAGACATGAGCCACTGCACCTGGCCCAATGCTTCTTTAATGTAACAAATCTCTGATCACAAAAGTTCGAGGTCAGGATAGTAAATATTTGGATGGAAGAGGCTGCTTTTTAGGAAAGGCAGCTTCTAAAACATTGGAGTAAGTGCTGGCCTGGTGGTCCTGAGACTTCGACGGTGCTCCCAGTGGGACTGCCCTGCTTTCGTGGCATGGCCGGGTCATTCCACTTCTGGAGCTCAGTTTCCTTATCTGTACAATAGACATTTTGGACTGGATAGTTTCTAACTCTGGGGTTACATTTTCTCTCTATAATAAATAAAGTTATGTGTGATTATGGCAAATAAGATTGATCTTCAAACTTTGGGTTTTTTCCTGTCCTTTTATAAATATTTCTATTTATTTTAATAAAAATATAAGTTCTGTGTATTTTATTTGATTTGTACTTATTAATATATCATATTGATATTATTATTAAGTATTAGTAATATTTAATTTTATTCTTATTAAAGGGGTAAAAACTTTCAAAGATGCATTGGATCATTCACATCCCCCCCCTGCAGGGAGGGATCCAGGTAAGTCACAAGAAGGGAAGGAAAACAAGAGCCCCTTCCCCGCTCCCCGCCCTCTGTGCATGTGTCTTTGGTATCCAGAAGAAACTATTGATAGCCATTGTGTGCGCCCTTGCCACCTTCTGTCCCATTTAAAGACATGTAGATAGACAAGCATATACAGATGTGCCTTGTTTTATTGTGCTTCACAGATATCATGTTTTTTGCAATTTGAAGGTTTGTGGCAACCCTGCATTGAGCAAGTATGTCAGCACCATTTTTCCAACAGCATGGGCTTGCTTCATGCCTCTGCATCACATTTTGGTAATTCTCCCACTATTTCAAAGTTTTTCATTATTATCTGTTGTGGTGATCTGTGATCAATGATCCTTGATGTTACTATTTTAATTGTTTTGGGGGACCACCAATCACACTGCCATAAGATGGCGAGCTTAACAGATACGTGTGTGTGTTCTGACTGCTCCACTGAACACCCATTCCCTCGTCTCTCTCCCTCTCTTCGGGCCTCCCTGTTTCCTCAGATACAACAATCTTGAAATTAGGCCAATTGACAACCCTACAATGCTCTCTAAGTGTTCAAGTGAAAGGAAGAGTCTAATGTCTCTCCCTTTAAATCAAAAGCTAGAAACGGTTAGTGAGGAAGGCATGTCGAATGCTGAGACAGACCAAAAGCTCGGCCTCTGGGACCAAACGGTTAGTAAGTTGTGGATGCAAAGGAAAAGTTCTTGAAGGAAATTACAAGTGCTACTCCAGTGAGCTCACAAATGATAAGAAAGCAAAACAGCCTTGTTGCCAGTATGGAGAAAGTTTTAGTGGTCTAGAGAGAAGATGGAACCAGCAACATCACTCCCTTAAGCCAAAGCCTAATCCAGAGAAAGGCCCTAACTCTCTTCAATTCTATGAAGGCTGAGAGAAGGGAAGAAGATGCAAAAGAGAAGTTTGAAGTTAGCAGAGGTTGTTTCCATAAGGTTTAAGCCATCTCTGTAACATAGAAGTGCAAAGTGAAGCTGCAGCAAGTTATACAGAAGATCTAGCTGAGATCATTGTTGAGAGTCCCCATACCAAACAACAGATTTTTTGATGTAGAAAAAACAGCCTTGTATTGGAAGTAGATGCCATCTGGGACTGTCATAGCTAGAGAGGAGAAGTCGATGCCTGGTTTCAAAGCTTCAAAGGACTCTCTTGTTAAAAGCTAATGCAGCTGGTGACTTAAAGTTGAAGCCAATGCTTATTTACTATTCCAAAAATCCTAGGGCCTTTAAGAATTATGCTAAATCTCCTCTGCCTGTGGAGCAACAAAGTCTGGATGATAGCAATGTGTTTACAGCATAGTTTACTGAATATTTTAAGCCCACTGTTGAGACCTACTGCTCCCAAAAAGAGATTCTTTTTAAAATATTACTGCTACTGACAATGCACTTGGTTACGCAGGAGCTGTGATGGAGAGGTACAAGGATATTATAGATTAATGTTGTCTTCATGCCTGCTAACACAATATCCATCCCGCAGCCCATGGACCAAGGAGTCATTTTGACTTTCAAGTCTTACTATTTGAGAAATACATTTTTGTAAGGCTGTAGCTGCCATAGAGAGTGATTCCTCTAATTGATCTTGGCAAAATCAATTGAAAACCTTCTGGAAAGGATTTACCATTTTAGATGCCATTAAGAACATCTGTGATTCATGGGAGGCGGTCAAAACATCAACATTAACAGGAGTTTGGAAGAAGTTGATTCCAAACCTCATGGATGACTCTCAGGGGTTCAAGACTTCACTGAAGGAAGTCACTGCAGATGTGGTGGGAACAGCAAGAGAATTAGAAGTGGAGCCTGAAGATGTGACTGAATTGCTGCAATGTCTTGATAAAACTTGAACAGATGATGGCTTGTTATGAATGAGCAAAAAACGTGGCTTCTTGAGATGGAGTCTACTCCTGGTGAAGATGCTGTAAATACTGTTGAAATAACAAAGGATTCAGAATATTACATAAGTTTAGTTGATAAAGCAGTGGTAGGGTTTGAGAGGATTGACTCCAATTTTGAAAGGGGTTCTCCTGTGGCTGAAATGCTATCAAATAGCATCGTATGCTACAGAAAAATGTGGCAGACTTTATTGTCATCTTATTTTAGAGTATCATCAGACAAGACGATGGACAAAAACAATTTTTTTAATTGCCACAGCTCCCCCAACCTTTAGCAACCACAACCCTGATCAGACAGCAGGCATCCACATCAAGGCAAGACCCTCCACCAACAAAAAGATCACAGCTCACTGAACACTCAGATGATCATTAGCGGTTTTAACAATAATGTATTTTTTTAGTTAAGGCGTGTACATTTTTTAGACATAAAGCTATTGTACACTTACTAAACTACAGTCTGGTGTAAACATGAATTTAAATGCACCGGGAAACCAAGAACTTTCTGTGACTAGCTTTATCACGATACTTGCTGTAATGCGGCGGTATGGAACCAAACCTGCGACTTCTGTAAGGTCTGCCTCTACAGAGGGAGATGGCCGTAATTTTATACTAGTGAATGAAACTGAGTCCGTTGTTGTGCAGCTGCCTTTTTTCCTTCACAGTTTCTTTGTCAGGATGTAGAGCGCTGCCAGGCTCCTTTTCCCAGCTGTGTGGTTTTCCTTATATGAATGCCTCATCGTGGATTCAAGACTCATTTTCCCTAATGATGCAAGTTCTCCCTTAAAGATGCAATTAGGTGGCAAAAATTTGTTTTTACATCATAAATAATGCTGCATCTAGTGTCAGTATTTTTGTGCGCGTGTGCATGAGACCTAGAAATGGAGTTGTGACATCTCTCCAATGGCAACCACTGTTAATTAATTGTTGCTGTGCCCTTCCAGTCTTTTTTTACCAGGCCATGACATGTGGAAAGGTAAGCATACAGGGAAATACATGCATTCCTGCATGTCTAGCAATATACCACAGTGTCTGCACACTAGTGAAAGCAAGTCTGAGGTTGGATTTGGACAGTGCTGCCAGGTTACCTTGCAAAAAGGCTACACCACCACTTCCCAGGCTTCTCACACCCCTGACAATGGAAAGTGTCAAAGGTTTTAAATTTTACCAGTCTAATGTTAGAAAAATGTTCTGATTTACACCTTCCTGATTGCCAGGAGCATCAATCATTTTAGTGTATGTTTATTAGCCATAAGCATTACTTATGTTACATACTGCCTCTTTATTCATGTTATGGCCAATTTTGGGAGGTTGGAGGTTTGTCTTATTGACTTGCAATCAAGAATCTGTAATCACTCTGGATATTAACCTTTTGACTGTTAAAAAAATGTTGCAAATATTTTTCCCAGTGTAAAATTTCTCTTTGGCTTAGTTTTCCTACCAATTTTACTACTTCCCTTTCATTCACCATCATATTAGCAAACTAATGTCTCCTTGATGATATCTCATTTCAAGAGCAAATACAACAGAAACTAAACTCCTAATTTTTTAAAAAAAGAACTCATTTTTAAACACTAAGTTCTTTTATGTCTGGATGTGAAACATTCACTCAAGTTAACATGGGCTTGAAGTTAAGTGAAGGTGTCCGCCCCCCACCAGTTTATCAGGTAAATAGATAAACTTATTCTGAACCTACCTGCCCGACAGCAGAATGCCACTTTTTCTGAGTGCCTTTCTTTCCCCCTTTCTGCTTGGGAAGTACAAGTTGCTTTGTGCCACCTGTCCATGGGCCTTCCTCTTTTCAAAGAGTGTGTCTGCAAGGACCGCACGCAGGCATTTGGTCTGTGTTGCACTGAAATGTCACGTCCTCCACAGCACATTTGCCTGGCTCCCAGCCGTAGACACTTGTACTTATTCTTAGTCACTGATGTATGTATTCTGTGAGGGTATCGTGTGGGCTTTATAAACCTAGCTAACTACGATGTGTGGCTTCTTAGCCCTTGCAGGGCCAAGGTGACATGGAAGGGACAGGAGCTATCAGAGAGGATGCTCCTCCTGGCCTCTGGTGGCTGAGTAAACATTGGAAATTGTTGTTGAAGTAACAAGGAAGCTGCCTGCCATTATGTCTGCCTTGTAGCAGGGCCTAAGGAAGTGATGGCTGTTACTACTGTGCACGTTAATACTTAAAGTTGGGTTTGGACTGGTACGACTTTACCTCCTCAAATTAACAGTACAACTAGAGGCATCTTAATCTGCACGTGTATAACTTCCTGCTGAGTTCCTGAACCGTCCAGGCTGAAATGTAGGCTGAAGAAGCTGGGACCGGCTCCTGTTGGCCATTAGTAGATAGGAACAGCTTCCGTAAGACATAAAATTGCCATTAGCTTAATTTCTTTAAGGTCATTCAGGAAGGCCATTTTAGCACTACTGTGTTGGCACAGTCGTTACTAGCAATAAGCTTAATGTGAGGACGTAGCAGCTGGAACTGCAAATGACTTCCTTGAAGGTAAATTGGGAACGGCGTTTCTTGGAAAGTTAGCTTTCTAGAGCGACACCGAAAGCTTCAGCCAACAAACACTGAAGGTTAGCAGCCATGGGGAACCTGTCTTCACAGCTGACTTTGCCATCACAGTCGGAGCCATGAACGGGTGGAGAGGAGGAGTCTTCTGACTGCAAGAGCAGGGGCTCCCCGCATCGTCAGCAGGGCATCGTCACCAGGCACTGCCGCTGGCTGAGGTCTGCTGTGTCTGCAGCTCAGGTGCCACGCGGGCTTCACAGTGACTCCAGACAGCCCACCTATTGGATGGCCATTAATCAGATGAGAAAGCTGGGCCCAGAGAAGCTACGGGACTTGCTCGGTGGGTGGAGGCGCCTAAACCCAAACCCCTACTCCATGCACTTTCCCCTCACACCATTCTACTCCCCACTGTATGCCCATGATGCTTTCCCTGCCAATTTGCTCATTTGTGTTTTTCTCTGTCCTTTCTTCTAACAGGCAGAGGAGACTTGGCAAATAACTCTGAAGAGTATACTGTGTGCCAAAACCTGTCAGCTGCCTCACATATGTGATCTCCTAATCTTCACAGTTCTGAGAGGTAATCACCTCTGAACTTTTAATTTGAATATTTTTTTTTTAATTTCAGCATATTATGGGGGTACAAATGTTTAGGTTATATACATTGCCCTTGCCCCACCCGAGTCACAGTTTCAAGTGTGTCCATCCCCCAGATGGTGCACACCGCACCCATTAGGTGTGTACATTCCCATCCCTTCCCCCCTCCCATCAGCCTGACACCCAGTGAATGTTATTACTATATGGGCACGTAAGCGTTGATTAGTTAGTACCAATGTGATGGTGAGTACATGTGGTGCTTGTTTTTCCCTTATTGGGATACTTCACTTAGGAGAATGGGCTCCAGCTCTATCCAGGATAACACAAGAGGTGCTAGATCACAATTGCTTTTTGTGGCTGAGTAGAACTCCATGGTATACATATCCCACATTTTATTAATCCACTCATGGATTGATGGGCACTTGGGTTGTTTCCACATCTTTGCAATTATGAATTGTGCTGCTATAAACATTCGAGTGCAGATGTCTTTTTGAATATGGTTTATTTTTTAAGTAGTAAGTACGTACAGAGAAGAGCACAAATTCTAAGTATACCTGTGTAGTCACACCCACATCAAGACACACAATGTTGGTCATTACCAACATTCCAGAAGCTCCCCTTATGTCCCCCACTCCCCGGCCACTAATCCCAGCTGCCACTCCAGGGATAGCCACATACCAGCTCTTAGCACCATATTTGATGTTCCTCATTTATTTTTATTTATTTTTATTTTTATATATATAAATATATTTTTTTTTACATTTTTTTTTTTTTGAGACAGAGTCTCACTCTGTTGCCCAGGCTAGAGTGCCATGGTGTCAGCCTAGCTCACAGCAACCTCAAACTCCTGGGCTCGAGCAATCCTCCTGCCTCAGCCTCCCGAGTAGCTGGGACTACAGGCATGTGCCACCATGCCTGGCTATTTTTTTCTATATATTTTTAGTTGGCTAATTAATTTCTCTTTATTTTTAGTAGAGATGGGGTCTCGCTCTTGCTCAGGCTGGTTTCGAACTCCTGACCTTGAGCGATCCTCCCACCTTGGCCTCCCAGAGTGCTAGGATTACAGGCGTGAGCCACCGAGCCCAGCCTGATGTACCTCATTTTTGAACTTCATATAAAGGTACAATGTGTCCACCTCTTTTGTTCAACATTACATGAGGTTCATCCATATTGTGCATGTTGTTTTAGATTGTGCGTTCTTGTTGCTTTTCTCCCTCTTGGTGTGAATATGCCACAAATGATCCATGCATTCTGTTGTTGGTGGGAATTTGGGTGCTTGTAAGAGGTAGGCATTTATCCTCATATTACAAGTGAAGAAATTTGACACCCAAAAAGATTGAGCAGTTTGGCCAAGGAACTAGGGTAACTGGATTCAAATGCAGCTTTTTATGTCATACCGTAACACCTGCCACTACCTCCCAGATGAACTGAGAAAGTGTGTAGAACTAAAACTCTCTTCATCCTCTGGTACTCAGATCAGGTGGAAAGGAGATTAGGATTTTCTGTTAAACTAACCTAAATGTTTTATGTCGACTCCTTCAATTATTTCAAGCCTCTGGATTCCAACAGGTAAATCGCCTCTTTGGGTATGTGCCCTGTTGAGCTTTTGTGGAGTTGACGGCCTTCCAACATCACCACCTGTTCTGACACCAACTGGTTTACTGCAATTCAGTTCTGACCCTGACCAGCCACAGTGGTTAATGTCACACTCCACAGGTTTAAGGACACAGGTCCCAACAAGATTGCCCCACTTCAGACATCACCCACAAGCAGAGTCCCAGGACACCTGCACTTCTCACTGACTGGCTACAAATCTGGGAGGTGCCCACACCACATATCAGGTTTGATAATTCAAAAGAATGACTAACAGAGCTCAGGAAGCACTATACATACAATTAGTTTTATTACCAAGGATGCAACAAAAACAGCCAAAGAAAGAGACATATGGGCAAGTCCTGGAGGGCCCTGAATGCAGAGCTTCTGTGCCCTCTCCCCGTGGATTCAGGATGCATCACCTTCCTGGTACATTCTTGTGTTCACCAAGCTGGAAGCTCTACCAAGCATCAGTGTCCAGAGTTTTTATTGGTGTTGCACCATGTAGGCATGACTGATTGAACACTGGCTGCTTGATCCTGATTGCACACGATGTCCAGCTCCCTCCCCTCCATGGAGGTCTGGCTGGCTCAAACTCCAACCCTCCAATCACATGATTAGACTTCCTGGTGACCACCCCTCATCCCCAGTCATCTCGTGATGAACTCAGGTGGGATCAAATGGGCCCATGAATAACAAAGACACTCCTATTACTGAGTAAATTCTGAAGATTCAGAGACTCCCTCACAGGAACCAAGTACAAGGGATAGTCAAATTTTTGCTTCACAATATTGTCTCTCATAGGGTTTGTCCTATCATGGGACCATCCTTGGTGTCTTTTTTTTCTAACGGAAGTGCTTGAACCTCATTCAATGTTTGTGGTTATGCTTGTTGTTATGGGCTGAATTGTGTCCCCATCCAAATCTGTATGTTGAATTCCCAAGGTTAGTATCTCATATAATTATATGTGATATTATTATCACATATAATCAGGATGTGATTATATTTGGAGATACAGTCTTTAAAGAGATAATTAAGGTAAAAATGAGGTCATATGGATGGGCTCTAATCCGATATGTCTTGTGTCCTTATAAGAAGAGGTGATTAGGACACAGATAAGGATGTGACTTTGGTGTACCACAAGGGGGTTTTGACCTAGATCCAGTTGCTCACCACAGAAAGATCCAATTATTGAGACAACGAGGATTGCCAAGGAAGAAACGAATTTTAACGCAAAAGACATTTGTCAGAAGTACAGGAGAAATAGTCTCAAATCCGTCTCCCAGACAAATGGAGGTCATGGGCGTTCTCAGGACAGGCCCCGTGCACTGGGGCGGGGGGGGGGAGGGGGAGGAGGGGATGGTGATTCTTGGCATCAGGAATCTAACTCAGGGGTATTCCCAGTCTCAACTCCTTTGTCCTGTAAAAATTCCACCATTTCTGAGAAACAACACAAAAGTTCAAGTCGTTAGGTAAGGGAAGATATTAATAAAAATCATAAATGAGTCACTGAAATGTGTTCATAGAGCCGGTTACAGGGTGACCGTGTGTGGACACAGCAAGAAGGCAGCCATCTGAAAGCCAAGGACAGAAGCCTCCAAAGAAACCAAAGCTGCCGGCGCTTGTTCTTTTACTTCTAGCCTCCAGATGGTGAGAAAATTCATTTCTGTTGGTTAAACCACCACCAGCAAACTAATACGCTTGGTTTTTTGTTTTGTTTTTTTTTCTGGGGACAGACTCTCGCTCTGTTGCCCGGGCTAGAGTGCTGTGATGTCAGCCTAGCTCACAGCAACCTCAAATTCCTGGGCTCAAGCAATCCTCCTGCCTCAGCCTCCCGAGTAGCTGGGACTACAGGCATGTGCCACCATGCCCGGCTAATTTTTTCTATATATTTCTAGTTGGCCAATTAATTTCTTTCTATTTTTAGTAGAGACGGAGTCTTGCTCTTGCTCAGGCTAGTTTCGAACTCCCGACCTT
>CAUYRT010059642.1:0-16216 GCA_963574885.1 Lepilemur ruficaudatus | reverse complement strand
ATTTTAAAAACATAACCCAATACCAAATCATACCTAAAAGAGTAGCAACAATTTCTTTAAAATTATTAAATATCTGTTCAGTGTTTAACTTACTAATTGTTTCATTAATGTCATCAATATTTTTAAAAGTTTGATTTAAGGTCGGGCGCGGTGGCTCATGCCTGTAATCCTAGCACTCTGGGAGGCCGAGGTGGGCGGATCGCTCAAGGTCAGGAGTTCGAAACCACCCTGAGCAAGAGCGAGACCCTGTCTCTACTAAAAATAGAAAGAAATTAATTGGCCAACCTAAAAATATATAGAAAAAATTAGCTGGGCATGGTGGCGCATGCCTGTAGTCCCAGCTACTTGGGAGGCTGAGGCAGGAGGATCGCTTGAGCCCAGGAGTCTGAGGATGCTGTGAGCTAGGCTGACGCCACGGCACTCTAGCCTGGGCAACAGAGGGAGACTCTGTCTTAAAAAAAAAACAAAAAAACAAAAAAAAGTTGTTTACTCTAAATGTGAAAAGAATCATTAGAAGACAGACGTCAGAAAAAACCTCCTGACACATCAGCTTTCTGTGATTTTAGCCGTGGTTTGGAGTAATCATATGATAAGAGCAGAAATCTGGCCCATTTTCTTCTAATTTCTAACGAGATCTGGAAACTTTTTCAAGAGATAATAATGGCCTTTGTTTCCAACGGATGTGTTGATTTTGGCGTTGTTAAGGGACAGGTCACTTTGTGTAGCTAGACTCCCCCCACTAAAAAAAAAACAGTTTAACAAATGTGGGTGCTTGAGTATGTATCTTAACATTGTACGAATGCTCCAGGGTACATTGTCTGTGTCCCCAGACAGGGCCACGTCTCACAGAGCATCTTGTATTTGACCGTTGTGGCACTCGCCACCATTGTGTTTGTTTGTATGTTTATGCGTTTCATGTCTGTCTCCTTTTTGACTGTAAACTCAGAGAGGGTAAAAAGCCCATGTGCCATCTTCACTTTCATGGCCTTCATACCCTACAGAGGACATGACATGGGGCAGTCACTTAGTGAATATTTGTGGAATAAATGAATCAATAAGTCAAAGAACTTTTACGTTGCCCAAAGCAGTGATTCCCTCGGAGGCTGAAACGGTGCCTTCCCTTCCCTTTTCTTTCTCCTTTCTCTTTTCTTTCTCCTTTCTTTCTTGTTTTCTTCCTTTTTTTTTTTTTTTTTTGAGACAAGGTCTCACTCTGTCTCCTGGGCTAGAGTGCAGCGGCATCATCATAGCTCACTACAATGTCAAACTCCTGGGCTCAAGCGATCCTCCTGCCTCAGCCTCCCAAGTAGCTGGGACTACAGGTGTGCACCACCATGCCCGGCTAATTTGTCTATTTTTTGTAGAGATGAGGTCTCGTGCTTGCTCAGGCTGGTCTCGAACTCCTGGCCTCAAGCGATCCTCCCACCTTCACCTCCCAGAGAGCTAGGATTTTTGGTCTGAGTCATTGCACTGGGCCTAGCCTTCTCTTTCTTGTGTTTGCCCCACAATATGTGGCAATGGGCATAGTGGAGTCATTTTGTAAATACCAGATAAAGTGAATAATTGAGCGCTTTCTATGTGGCCAATTTATAAATCTCAGCGTTGTTCTGGGCAGGTCATAAGCCGAGAGCTTGACTTAGCACATGGGGAGACTGCAGCCCCACCCTGGGAACCTGCTCCCTCCACTCATTTGGAGATTCAGGGGTGAGTGATGCGCAGCCCAGGGCCAACGCCACCATGTCACAGGGGCCCTTTTCCTCCAGAAACAGAATTGGAAGGTCTGGGGTAATTCTGCTTCCTCACGTATGGTTAAGACCATGGTCTTGGGAGACAGACTCTGTACTTCCGTCTGGGTGACCTTGGGCCAGGTATTTAATCTGCCTGAGACTCCCTTTCTCTTCCATAGACTAGGAATCAAAATTGGGACCTGGCAGTTGTAGGCATCAAATTTACATAAAGGTACCAACACATAGAGGACGCGGGTAAAAACAAAATTTAAAAACATTTGCACAGAGGGCTGGCATGAAGCATATACCAAGGGAGCAGCTATCATTAATCCATAAGGAAAGGAGGTGTGGAGAAGGTTCTGGTTGATTTCTAGTAATTATTAGGCCTCACTTCATCCTAATCTGGGCATATCAAAGTATAGGGCAAGAAAACCCTCATATTTAGAAGGGACACGATTTTGGGCTTTGCAGGTATCTTGTTTGGTTTTGGCATGGGCCAAATACTTCCTCTGAGGTAGGAGGGCAAAAAATAGACTAAATGAAAAAGGAAACTAGAGAGATGACTCGTATCCCGCGGCCCTGCTGCTCTGAGAACGTGGTCCACCGGTGGCCCAGCAGCGGGGAGCTTGTTGGAAATGCAGGATTCCAGGACTCCGACCGGTCCTTCTGACTCAGAGCTGTCCTGAAGAATGCATTTGTTTTGTGTCCAAATTTGGTTACCAGCAACTGGAATCTTGGTGTTTGTACATTGTGTTCAAGAAAAGAGCAGCTAAATATCTTTTAAAAGTTAAAGTGGAAAAAGAAAAAAAGAATTAAACCGGACTGTTAAAATTGCAGCATTTTACCAGATCCTTAGGTTTTATCTGGATAACAAACTGGAGCTTTGTTCTTACACTGGCATACCTGATATTTGGGCTATCATGTCCTTATTAAAGGTCAATAGTGATATTTAGAAAGAGAAATATAAAATTCTCTAGAGCCCAAAAAGAAGTGTAAGTGATTTTGATCCAAAAAACAAAATCAGTTAATTTTTATCAACGCCTCATTCCATCCTCTTAATAATACAAATTGTTCTTTTCAGCAGTAAATCTCCTTTCCCCAGAGAACGTGCGATAAAGTCCATGATTTTCCTTGGTGTGACTTATACGTCATTTTAAGGTCCTAGCATATTGAATTAATGTTAAACCCCAAATTGTTTTCTGTGTGCACACTTAGTGATTCATTGGTAATGACACCAGACATCGTACAAACCATGTCACATGGGTTATTTCAATTAACAGTGACCCTCTAAGGAAGTATTGTTACGCTAGTTTCACAGATGAGAAAATCACGCTCCAAGACTGTAAATGACCTTCCCAGTATCATGTAGCTGTTCAGTAGCAGACTTAAGATTTAAAACAAGGTCATAGCTCTGTCACTTCCGTTGGGGGTGATCACGCAGGGTGGTTTGATTTTTTTTTATTGGACTTTGCTCCAAATTCGGGAGCAAGTTTCATAGCTACCAGACTGCGGCTACACAGAGCTCAGCTTAGAATGCAGCCAAGTAGAGATTTTAGAAGAAACCAAAGTGCAGCCAGGCTGTCGAAGCAGGGTTGGTTTCACTGCCCTGTTATTGTCCAATTGCTCAGGGAATTGACTTACTGACCCTTTGAGTAGAGGGGTTCATTGGCCAACGAGTACAATCGGCCCCTGAATAAGTAGCTTCCTGTGTCTATCCACGTTGCTTGCTGCTGCATGTACAAAATAGAGAGCACTTTCTCCCACCCTTGTTAATGTGAAGGCAGATTTTCTATTTGTTCTACCTGGGAGGCAGTGTCTGCACAGGCTCTGGAGTCTGAACCCCGACGGTGCACTTACTGTGTCTCCTGGGGCAAGACCTTCACCAGCCTCTGCCTCTATTTCCTTATCTCTAAATTGGGGATAAGAACAGTACCTACCTGCTGGGGATGTTATGGGGATTCGAGGTAGGGTTGTGGGGCCAGGCATGATGGCTCACTTCTGTGATCCTAGCACTCTGGGAGGCCGAGGCGGGAGGATCGCTCGAGGTCAGGAGTTCGAGACCAGCTTGAGCAAGAGCGAGACCCTGTCTTTAATAAAAATAAAAAAATTAGCTGGGATTGGTGGCTCACGCCTGTCATCCTAGCACTCTGGGAGGCCGAGGCGGGAGGATCGCTCAAGGTCAGGAGTTCGAAACGAGCCTGAGCAAGAGCAAGACCCTGTCTCTACTAAAAATAGAAAGAAATTAATTGGCCAACTAAAAATATATAGAAAAAATTAGCTGGGCATGGTTGTGCATGCCTGTAGTCCCAGCTACTCGGGAGGCTGAGGCAGGAGGATCGCTTGAGCCCAAGAGTTTGAGGTTGCTGTGAGCTAGGCTGATGCCACGGCACTCTAGCCAGGGCAAAACACAGTGAGACTCTGTCCCCCTAAATAAATAATAAATAAAAGGGATGTATATAAATTTCTTAGCCGGACACTTGGCACATAGTAGGCATTCCATAAATATTAGCTATTGATATGATCATCATTTTTGCTATTGCGTCTCTTTTTTTTTTCTTGGTACCTCCTGATCCCCTGTGTGATGTGGCTCACAATAGCCATTTTAAAATTTATTCCCGTCTTTGTGAGGGCACGAGGGGGACATGTGTACAGAGCCCAGTGACCGCTCTGTGTCCTGCCCACTGCATTTCTTTTACTAAATTCCTGAGCGCTGGGCCCAGAATGAAAGTTACAAGAAAGGTGGCCTGTCTTGACATTTCCCCCCGTAGAATAAGAAGTTTGTACTAAAAAATTCAAGAGCCCTTCTTCACTTAGTTGTCTTAATTCCATTAACCTCTTTTATAATATGTTCCCTGACATTTTACATGCGTAATATTTGGAATTTAAGAATGCCTGAAGCATGTCTGTTGTTCTGTAGCTAATGATGGCTTTGGTGGACAGAGTTTGTTTCCCTCTCGATCTGAGACAGGCTTTGAACGCTGACATCAGACTTCACTGCATTCCCGATGTTACGCCTTCTGGGAGGGCAAGCGGAAAACACAAGTGGGACAGAGCCTTGCCATTTCGCTGTCAGAGGGAGTTAAAGGCACAAGTGCATCAGAGGCAAAAAGGCTTTGAGGTTTTCTAACTTTTGATTAAGAAGAACGAATTTTCTCCTTGTACGACCCAGAATCTCCTTGGTGATTTGGAGGGAAACTTTTTTTTTTTTTTTTAATTTAGCACTTCCGAAACTTCATTTCTCTTCCCCTGTTGCAGACTTGATGACGTTGGAGGGTTACATTTTTATTACAAAACTAAAATTTGGAAGGGTTAGTGAGGACACCCACACCTTTATGCGTAGACAGCGCTAATATCTCTGACACAAGAGCTTTCTGGGTTGTCAGTGAACTCAAGCCATAGCCACGCTTTGGGAAGAAACTGAAAAGAATAAAACAAAAAACCTTGAAAGATGATTTCTTTGTTGAATAACATGACTTTTCACAAGTGTGGAAGCGGCTGGACACTGGAATTCAGCTGCCGAAGTCCAAATCCGGTTTCTAGCTCTGACTAAGCTGTGTGATCTTGGGCGATTTTCTCGACTTGTCTGTGCTTCATTTTCTCTTTATAGCGGAGATCACGATAGCTCCCATTTCCGAGAGTGGGGAGGATTTGACTGAATAATGTCCGTAAGCACTTAGCCCAGTCCTGCAGTAAATTGCAGTCATCATGGAGATGGATGGTGACAACTCAGAATTCTCCTCCACTGTCAAATGGAGCAAAATGGGAAAACTCTTTGAGTTACTAAATCCGCGTGAATTCCATTGTGCCGTCAGCGCAAAGAAGAACAGAAGAAGAGCTCTTTATTTTGTCATCTGTGTTTTGCTGGAGTTGGATTCGATGACGCTTCAGAAGTCACAGTTGACTGTGTGTGTAATAATCTGTGCCGTAACTGTGTGTGGCTGGATGTAGATTTTTTTTCCTTTTAATTGCTGCATTGTTTTATGTGTTTTTTAAGCCTTTATGGGTTTGCAGTGAAGTGTCTTCCGCTGCCATCTGGGACTACAGGTGGTGAGATGCCGTTTCCCCCCCCCCACTCCGTGTGTCCTCTCGGTCATCACACCGTCACCATGCTAGACGGCTGGGGAGCTGAACGAGACCCCCCTGCCCCCTCCTGTACTCTGGTGGGAAGATGCCCTGTGTAATGCTTCCTATAATGACTGCGACCGGACTTGGTCTTCCAAGGCAGGAGACAGTTTTCACCTTTTCAAATTGCTATAAAAGAAACAGGGGTAATGGCAAAGAGGCATTTTCATATTTGCATTTAAATTATTTGACGATTGCACAATACATATAATAACTCGATAGGCAATCTATGGTTAAAATGTTATACTTCTCTAACAGCTGGGCAATAAAGGCAACGTAGCTTGTATTCTGGGCCCAGCGCTCAGAAAAAGAAACGCAGTGGGCAGGAAACAGAGAGGTCAGTAGGCCCTGTGCAGATGTCCCCTTTAGGCCCTAACCAAGATCCATGCTGTGGCTTTTGGGTGAGTAGAGGAGATATAATACGTGAAATTTGGCAGATGGGTGTATAATCACACCCATCCTGTCTTACCCATGATGAAAAAGATACTCTTCAGCGCAAAACATAGACATTGCTCACGCGTCACTGGCGCACAGGAGACTCAATAGTGTAGTTGAGTGAGGATTTGGATTGGAAGCTTTTAATATTCATGGAACCTTCGATTTGGAAGTGCTGGCAGGGAGCCTTTCTCTGATTATTATGAGGCTGCCACACTTCGTAACCTTTCTCCCCTCTTTGTTTACAGTCAAGATAGATCACCAACCATTCCATGGCTCTGTGCACATGTGCTAATACTCTGCTGCAGCGATTTAACAGTTTTACTGGAAATTTCTATGCCCCCAGTTTTGCATATCTGTGTGTGTGTGTGTGTTAAAAACCTTAGTGATGATTGATGTTGGAGATAACTTATGAAAATACCAAATAACAACTCTTTCCATTCTGGGGCTCATTTTCTGGGCCTAAAGATCTGTGTCTTAGAAGAATAGGGACAGGTGAGCAATCTTTCCATTCTAAAACAATTTGATGTTAACCTTTGCTGTCTGTTCTGTATCTAGGTCTATATATAAAGATTTTTTTTTTTAAAAAAAGTAGCCCTTTAGAGTTTTAAAAAAATTCCATTATCAGTAGTGGAAAATACTTGGAAGTATCGAGAATAATATTAACCATCTCTTATTTCACCTTCCAGAGATATTCCTGCTAACATGTGGCTGTATTTCTCTCTATTCTATTCACCTTGCCTATGTCACTGTGTGTAGTCACCCTGTTTCCCTCCTAATGGAAATATAACGCCTATGTGTATGCGTATTTTGAACAGTTGGAGTTATGTTTTATATACTTGAGTCACATCACAAGTACAGCTAGACTCCACCAATGTAACTAAAACACTCTATAAAAAGAAAGAGAAAGTGAAATTCCTTTAATTATACCTATTCTTCCCCAACTCCCACCCCTACAAGATTTAAAATAACCTTGGCCTAGCTCCCTTTCCCTGTCTTTAAGAAAGGAAGGGCACGATAGAAGGGCAAATTGCAACTGGAGAGGTTGATTCTTGGCTTTTGAGCTTCCAAAAGTCCAGGTTCTAGCAGTTTAAGGAATTTTTAGATGCAATTTGTATCATCAATGGTTTCGGCTTCTCAAACTCCTTTAGTACCAGACCCTGTGTGGGTGCAGTGACATCGCACGTGACATTGTGTTCTGTGCTCCCATCCCTCAGTCATGGTCCTGAGTAGAACCATTCAGTCATGGTCCTGAGTAGAATTGTCTTTTTTCAGGTCTATCAGTATTTGCTTTATGTACTTTGCAGCTGTATTGTTTGAGGCGTATACATTTAGGATTACTATGTCTTCTTGGCAGTTTGACCCTTTTATCATTACAGAATGCCTCTCTGTGTTAAGTTTCTTTGCTCTGAAAGTATATATTGTCTGATATTAATATAGCATTTCTGTTTTTTTTTTTTGATTAATGTTCACCATGCCTGTAGTGTTATAGTTGAAAAGAGTTTCTTGTAGACAGAATATAGTTGGGTTATGTTTTTAATTCTCCTAATGTCTTTTAATTGGTTTCTTTAGACCATTTACATTTCATGTAATTATTGACATGTGAGAGCTTCTATCTGTCTTTTTCTGTTTTCTTTATTCTCTCTTAGTCATTTTTTTCCTTTTTTCTTCCTTCTTGTAGGTCTAGCATTTTATTAGCATTCTATTTTGATTTGTTTCAAGTATTTTTGAGTCTATCTCTTTTTGTAGGCTTTTTAGTAGTTGCTGCAGGTGTACATTATCTGTGTATACACACACACATATCATAGTCTACTGCTGTGATCATTTTACCGTTAGAATGAATTGTTGAAACCTTACCTGCCTTTTTATCCCTATTTATAATGTGATTGTTTGAAACATTTCCTCCGTGTACAATTAGAACCACATCAGACAGTGTTACACAGA
Source organism: Lepilemur ruficaudatus (assembly GCA_963574885.1). Classification (NCBI taxonomy): domain Eukaryota; kingdom Metazoa; phylum Chordata; class Mammalia; order Primates; family Lepilemuridae; genus Lepilemur; species Lepilemur ruficaudatus. The sequence continues at coordinate 7,991 of CAUYRT010059642.1, read as the reverse complement.
GATTGGGGTACCCCATTACAGTGTTTTTGTTTTGACCATCAAACCTAATTTAGAAAACTCAAGAGGAGAAGAATAATGTATTGTATTTACCTATATTTTTGTTCTTCTTTTTGTTCCAAAATTCCTATTTTTATAAGCTCTTTTCTGTTCAGAGAACTTCTTTAGCTATCGCTTTAGGGTAAATTTGCTGTCAACAAAGTCTGTTAATTTTCCTTTATGTGAAAATATCTTCATTTCTGAAGAATATTTTCACTGGATGTAGAATTCTGGGCTGAGTTCTTTTTTCTCAGCACTTGAAGAATGTTGTACTCCTTTCTTTTTGGTTTCCGTGGTTTCTCGTGAAAAATTCAGTCATTCCGTTTTTCCCCTTTATATAAGGTGTCATTTGTCTCACTACTTTCAAGATTTTTTTCTTTTCATTTAGTTTTCAAAAATTTGAGTATGATGTATTTTGGTGTGGCTTTTTAAGAAATTTATACTGTTTTCAATTTGCTCACCTTCTTGAATCTGTATGTTTATATCTTTTGCTAAATTTGAGAAATTTCTAGTCATTATTTCTTCAAGTCGGTTTTTACCTCTGCTCTCTTTTTCTATTCTTTAGGACTCCGGTGACACAAATGTTACATCTATTCTTATAGTCCCACCGGTCCTTGAGGCTCTGTTTTGTTTTGCTTTTTCCCCCTTCCATTTTCTGTTTTTCAGATTGGATAATTTTTGGTATTTTACGTTCAAGTTGAATGATTTTTTTTCCTCTCCTCCATTATGCTGTTGAGCCCATGAGTTGGGTTTTTATTTCACTGATTATAATTTATAGTTCTAAAATTTCTGTTTGTTTTATTTTTATATCTTCTATTTATTTTCTTCTTCTTTTTCTTTTTTGAAACAGAGTCTTGCTCTGTTGTCCCAGCTGGAGTGCAGTGGCATCATCATAGCTCACTGTAACCTCGAACTCCTGGGCTCAGGTGATCCTCCTGTTTCAACCTCCCGAGTAGCTGGGACTACAGGTGTGTGCCACCACTCCCGGCTAATTTTTCTATTTTTTTGTTGAGACGGGGTCTCACTATTGCTAGGCTGGTCTCAAACTCCTGACCTCAAGCGATCCTCCCACCTCAGCCTCCCGGAATGTATCTTCTATTTCTTTTCTGAGACTTAATACTTTTTTATTTGTCGTAAGTGTGTTCAATAATTGTTTCTTGAATGATTTTTTTAATGACTGTTTCAGAGTCCTTATCAGATAATTCTGTCCTCTCAATGCTGGTGTCTATTGATTGTCTTTTTCATTCTGTTTGAGATTTTTTAAAATTCTTGGTATGATGAGTGATTTTCAGTTAAAACCTGGGCATTTAGGATATTACATTATGAGACTCTGAATATTACCTACACCTTGTTTTTTAGATGGTTTTGTTTGACACCACGTTGGCAAGGGAAGGTGGGGGGATGACACCTTGTTACAACCAGGGGTAAAAGTCCAGGCTCCTCACTCTTCTTCTTCGTTTGACATTCAATGGGGGGAGTGGCTTCATATAACCGCCTGGTGGGGCAGGAGCTCTGAATTCCTGTGGCGTCTCCAAAGATATGGGAGGAAAAGGATTTCTACCCAGTGGGGTTGAAAATTCTGTCTCTGTACTCAGTCTTCTCTGACAGCACTCTGGAGTGGGGAACAGAGATTGGGGTACCCCATTACATCCTACAAGGTGTGGAAGTCTAGGCACCATGCTCAGTCATTGCTGGCTTGGGTGGTGTTGCAACTATAATGGTTTTTTTTTTTTTTTTTTTTGTGGTGTTTGGCTGAAGCCAAGTGGTTATTGTCTAAAAGTTTTCTGCTTTGCCAATCTACCTATTTCCTGATTCTTTAGCTAGAAACAGCAGGCTATTGTTGGGCATTTTTGTTTCTTCATTTCGTCGGTTTTTACCAGTTGCTGGCTTCTTCAGCTCCACTTCTGGGATATATGAGACAAAAAAAAAAACCCATGGAACTAATCTCTGTGTTGAGATCTGTCTCAAGGTCTGCCTTCTTCTCTTTACGTTTCAGAATCTTGTTTGTTTTATAGATCCAAGGTCTACAGCTGCACTTAGGGGCAGGCGTAGGGAAATGTAAATCTGTCACGTCTTCCCAGAAGGGGGGGCATCACTCCTTTCCTTCTTGTAGACAGCAGGTGAGGCATGGACTTGGCAGTGTCACCCAGAACACGTAATAATGGGAGCTGTTGAGTTGGCATGAGCTAGTTACATCCTCTTAAAGGAGATAATAGTTGCTGCGGAAACTAGTTCTGTGCATTTATCCAGTTCTTTTCTTCCCAGCCCTTCTAAGGGTCCCTGAACCAAGAAGTCATTAATGGAAGGGCAAAGGCCGTGAGGAGCCTGAGAAATGAATAACGAATCCCACCATCTGGCCTGCAGCAGTTCAGAGAGCCACGTGGCCCCGCCAAGCTGCATCTTCTTCTGTGTTTACTTGAGGTGCCAAGTGCTATATTTAAGCAAGAACTGATTTTGAAAATATTTTTCTACTTCTGTTTTGTCAAACGTGTTCTTCGGCATATTATGTTAGGGCTTGTTCTGCTGAAGCTCAGCAGAGCCTTCTGTTTCTTCAAGCTGATTTGGCTCGCGCGACTCAAAACATCAGACCCTCGTTTTGGAACCAGAAGTCTTCTCTAGAGAAAAAGCACTAAGGACGATTTAATTTCCAGGCAGGTAATACCTATCAAACGAGAGCTGGAGCTTTATTCTTTGTTATTCTCTTATAGAGGGGACTTTTTGAAAAAGCTATTTTCTGCTCAAGCCTGTTTGACTGCATTTTTCTCTTTCCAGAATCTTTCTAATTATGGGGGAGAAAAGCAAATGTTAAGCTCGCCTTCTTTTAGCAAGAAAAGGGAAAGAAAGTGTAACTTGGTTGACTTTTACGATTTGATTTTGCTTGAACTTTTTAAGATACCGGTGTGACTTTGGAACGTATAAATAGAGCTTACATATCAAGGTAATAGATAGGGTCATTGTCTAGGTAAGCCAATGTAAAAACACTTTAGGCGACATTTTGGAGCCTGGATGAAGCATGTGGTTTTCTGTTAGCCTTAAATATTTTTAGTTTGCTGTTGGAAAATTCCCAAAGCCTTTTCATTGCCTGGGAGTCATCTGGACAGAGGGCGTGATTGTCACAGCACCCGTGTCTTCAACCAGGGGCAGAATCATTAAAGGAAATTGATTGTCCCTGTGTGGCCTGGAGGGCTTGATCTGGATAGGGGAGTGGCTGCATTCATTCATTCATTCATTAATTCATTAATTCATTCATGGGTGCTGGTGCTTGAGGACACCTTTTGAGGCAGCTCATGGTTCATCGTTGGCTCGAGTGTGGAATCCATCAGTGGGGTAACTGCCTGGCTTGCCGCACGCACGTTGAGCTGTGGTTAGTTTGGGGGAGCCTCTCTTTGTTCTAGCTCTTTCTAAACGTGCTGACGCTCTGTGCATCTTTAGAAGTCAGCCTGTGCAGTTGCAGCTTCTAAGACATCATTATTGCAACCGCAGCGTGGGAAAGCCCCATGTCTGTGCTCCCGGCGGGCACTTTGGCACCTTGCTCTTTGTCATTCATCACAGCTGGGCAGAAACCTCGGTGCCCCCAGCCCCTGGCCCACCCCTTATTACATTTGACGTCTGTTCTTCACACTACAAGTGAGTTACTCAGGACCGTTCCCAGGAATCGGTGCAAAAGTGCCAAGTGTGGCTGAGCCTCGGCGAGAGACATCAAAGCACAGGTCACTAGGAGGCTCCCGGTCCTTTGAGACGAAAATTTCCACCACCGCTGAGTTGAGTTTTGCTTCCTGGTCAGGGCAGGCAAAACCACCGTTTGAATTCCCAGGGCTGTGAGTCCTGAGAGGGTGTTAGAATTTCTCCCCTTCCTTGTCTCATTGATGTTTTCCGCCCCCGTCCTACTCGGCACCCGGTTCAGAGTCTTCTGTTTCTTCTTTGAAGCTAAGGGCACTTCATCTTAGAAGATCAATGGCGGGAGGCTCTGTACAAGCAGAAGGTTCTGCACAGATATCCTGACAATTAGCGCATCTGCTGTGAATTCAGAGTCTGAGAAGTAGGCCAGGCTTGGAACTCTGGCTACACATTGGAACCACTCGTGCAGATAAGGAAAAATACCAATGCCTGGTTCTTCTGGAAGATTCTTACTTAATTGGTGTGAGCTGAAGTCCTAGGCTTCGGTTTTATTTTAGACATGCTCCAGGTGATTCTAACGTCCATCGAGGTTCAGGCCCCTGTCTTAGTGGTGACAACGTCCAGTCACCTGAGTGAGCCTGGCTGGTGCCGTGTTACTAGAACACCCCAGAATCCCAGGACACAGCAGCTCTGTCCACGTGGGGAGCTTAGTGAACTGTATTCCTATAGCTCTTCAATCAAAATCAACCTAATTTTCTTTTTAAAATATAGGCTTATTATAAAGCAAAAATTCTCAATTGTGGTTTGACGTCTCCCTGGTGTGTGAGTTGGTCTCCAAGGGCGTTAAAGGATTTATTGAGAGTCATTTTAATTTCTGCAGATTAATTTCTCTCTCGTAACAACAGGTCTAGAATCAAGCAACCAAAAAGAAGGCGTCGTGGTTCCCGGAGGCTGAGGTGCAGACATGTGTTAGTTTGTTCCTCTGACGAGCGTTTGGTCCCCTTCTATGTTTCGGTGACTCTGGGGTGTCAGGGACCTGCTTGCCCAGTAGGAACACTCAGTGGATGGGTTTATTGGTGCATTCGGCAACTTTGTAGGAGTTTTAAAATGTTATTCTAGCAGCGTGGCAAATGTGTCTGTATATAACCAATGTATACCCAGGAGAAGCTGAGAGCATGCGTCTCCAGCAATCCTCCTCGTGAATGAGGATTGTTTGAGTAACTCAACCCACTTTGAGTTGTTTGAACTCTGCCATTGCTTCCAGAAAGGTAGGGGCAATGTAGCCAGAACAGGGTCCCTATGTAGCAGCGGCCTGGAGAATTACTTCTGAGCTGATCAGCCGGGGAGGGGGCTTTGTCACTTGTTCTGAGAGGTGCAGCTGAATTCATCTTGGTAGAGGACACCAGAGGGAAGAGGTGGTGTTGGAAGGGAAAAGTGAGACCAAATGTTTTAGAATTCGAGAGACTTCTGGGGTTGTTGAATCTAACCTATTCACTTGCAGATGTGTGAATTAGGACCGATTTATTAGAGATTCCAGCAAAACATTCATTAAGCACCAAGTAGAATGCTTCATGCTGTGTCAGAGCGAAAGGAGGTAGATGATGTATTGGGGTTCTCCAGAGAAACAGAACTAATAGCATGTATATACATAGAGAAAGAGATTTATTATAAAGAATTGGCTCACCCAGTCGTGGAGGCTGACACAGGCCAAGACCTGCACTTGGCCAGCTGCAGACCCGGGAGAGTCCATGTTTCAGTTCTAGTCTGGAAGGCAGGAAAACACTGATTCCCAGCTCAAAGCAGTCAGGCAGGAGTGATTCCCTTTTATTCAAGGAAGGGCGAGCCCTTTTGTCCTATTCAGGCCTTCAACTGATTGAATGAGGCCCACCGTGTTGGGGGGCAATCTGCTTTACTTAGTCTGCCAGTTTAACCAGTAGTCTCATCCAGAAACACCCAGGATACTGTTTGACCAAATATCTGGGCACCCTGAGACCCAGGCACGTCAACACACAAAATTAACGCTCACACGTGACTTTCCCAAACACAGACACCCACGCAGACTGAGGTCTCAAACCCAGGTCTCGTAATCTTTGCCCAGAGTTCTTCTATTTCGTTACGCTGTTTCCTGACTCATCCATAAAAAAATGAATGATAATGGGAAAAAAAACCCCATAAAGTTGATAAATCAGATATTAAAAGCTTGCACTCGTCAGAAGGCATCATTAAGGAAAGGAATTGGCAACCACAGACTGGGAGGGAATATTTGAAAAGCGTATTTCTGCGAAGGACTGGTACCCAGGGTACAGAAGGGATTCTTACAAGTCAATATTAGGAGGACCACCTCATATGAATTAGCAAAGAATTTGAGTAGAAACTTCATAAAGGAAAAAACGCTATGTTAGCACTTGATGAAATCTTTGGCATGTTAGTCTTCAGGGCAGTGCAGATTAAAATAATGAATAGACAGTGTCCATACATAAAGGACATGTACGTAAGTGGTAAGATCAAAGATGCCACGTTCCATGGGGCCTGGTGCTGGGCTAAAGGGGGTGGCAGTTACTCGCTGCTCTGGGCTGTGATCACAGTTCGCGTGGACCTGGCAGGTAACCCTGTGTCCACTTGCCCACCTCCGGCCCCGCGGCCTGCTACACACAGAATCGGGCACGTGAACGTGATCTGGCGATAACACATCGGTTTTGATGAATTTGCAGAGAGTCTGGAGATACGGAAAGGGTGGCTTGTTTAACTTGTTTGTTTTATACGTCACGTCATAATCATGAATCTGAAAAAAGAAATTTCTCTCCTTGGAGAAGGAAGTTTCACGCAAGGTGTTTTGGAGACACGTTACTGTGAAGTCAGATGGCGAGCGGGGGCGTGGCTCACACCGAGTGAGGGTCGGGTCGCGCAGTCTCGTTTTTAGTCCTGCGACAGCCCTGTCCCGTGGGTGCTCTTATTATCCCTGTGTTACTGATGAAGAAATCGAGGCCCTGAGTGATGAAGGAAACCTGCCCGAGAACACCCAGAAGTCGCAAATGGCAACGTCAGGATGGGAATGCAGGTCTGCCTAGCTCTGGTTGGGCTGCTCGCTGCTGGTGGTGTTTTAATTACTGTTACCATCCTAAATTCAATCACTCAATCTGTCACTTAGATGATGCCAACTACTCCTGTAGGCTGAGGGATCTCCGATCTCATAGGAAAGTCTCCTATCGGGGTAGGAGGTTGACCCATGATTAACAACAAAAAGGGAAATAAGATGATTTCAGCACATGGTCACGACTATGGACTCAGTAAACTAGAGCAACAGAGTCGGCACTGATGGAGCAGCGTCCTTTAGACAGAGCTGTCGGAGAGGGACTCTGCTGAGCCATCGGGAGCGTGGTCCCCAGCCTGTGTTCCTGGCACTAAGCTCCGCTGCTTCTCGGTCAGCAGCCCTGTGCTAGAAGACACGTGTGTGTGTTTAAGCCAGTGCGTGTCAAGTGTGATCTTAGCAACTAGGAATCAGCCCAAGTAATGGGCCCTTTTGCCATATTCTTTTCTGCTGTGCTCTCGGGTTTAAAAGACAAACAAGAAAGAAGAGTCCTCGTATGTGTTCAGTGGAGCTGCCCGTGATAGCTTCCGTTTCCCTGTCTCCCGGGTGGGACTGCCCCTCGGGCGTCCTCACAGTGACCGGGGAGCGTGCCACCCGTATTTAGTGTGGGGCTGCCAAGAAAAGCGATGCTCCATGTCCAGAGGTTGGGGGGACAAACTCACAACGACAAAGACTTGTCCCGGCCGAGATGACAGTGGTTTCCTGTTGAGCATCCTCGTTGAAGCAGGCGCGGGGCTGGGCTGCGCACGTGCAAGCCTCTTGTGCCCAGGGGATGAGGTTTGGTTGGCTTGGTCTGAGTGCTTTTGACCTTGGGTTCCATTTAGTTCTTTCCCAGTCTATGGCAAAGGCCAGGACTGTGAGCTGGTCCCGTGTATTTTGTTCTGTGTTTTCCCTCCTTCCTCTGGACATGTGAAATAGCAAGACCAAAAAACGCTTATTGGTGGTTTTTCCCTCCCCTTCTCTTCCCTCCCCTCCCCTCCCCTTCTCTCCTCTTTTCTCCCCTCCCCTCCCCTCCTCTCCCCTCCTCTCCTTTTCTTGGTATATAAAGTTAAAAAGGCTTTAGCGGTGGCTCATGCCTATAATCCTAGCACTCTGGGAGGCCGAGGCAGGAGGATCGCTCAAGGTCAGGAGTTCGAAACCAGCCTGAGCGAGAGTGAGACCCCGTCTCTACTAAAAATAGAAAGAAACTAATTGGCCAACTAAAAAAATATATATAGAAAAAATGAGCCGGGCATGGTGGCACATGCCT
>CAUYRT010059641.1:0-33753 GCA_963574885.1 Lepilemur ruficaudatus | reverse complement strand
ACCAATTTGATGGTGAGTACAAGTGGGGTCCATTCTTCGGGTCTTGTGTCACCTCACTTTGAATAATGGGCTTAAGCTTAATCAGCTTAATCCAGGATAAGTGGTGCTAGCTCACTGTCATTTCTTAAAATTGAGTAATATTCCATTGTAAACATATACCAAATTTTAATAATCCACTCGTGAATTGATGGGCACTTGGGTTGTTTCCATGACCTAGCAATAGTGAAATCCCAAAACAACAAATGCTGGCGAGGATGTTGAGAGACAGGAACACTCTTACACTGCTGATTGGACTGCAAATTGGTGCAACCTTTGTGGAAAAGAATTTGGAGATTCCTCAAAGAGCTAAAAATAGAATTACCATTTGATCCAGCAATAGTATTATTAGGCATCTACCCAAAAGAGCGTAAGACATTCTATGATACAGACATCTGCACCCGAATGTTTATGGCAGCACAATTCACTATTGCTAGGTTGTGGAAACAACCCAAGTGCCCATCAATTCATGAGTGGATTGTTAAAATTTGGTATACGCTTACAATGGAATATTACTCAATTTTAAGAAACAACAGTGAGCTAGCACCACTTATATTATCCTGGATTAAGCTTAAGCCCATTATTCAAAGTGAGGTGACACAAGACCTGAAGAATGGGGCCCACTTGTACTCACCATCAAATTGGTATTGACTGATTAACACTATGATGCTCAAATGGTGGGAGTGTTCACTAGGGATTTGGGGGTGGGGGTAAACCCATGTCTGAGTGATGTGGTGGGCACTGTGGAGGGGTGGGACATGCTTGAAAAGTAGTTGGGGAGTGGAATTGGGGTCTCAATAGGGGGGAGGAATTACTCTAAAACTGATTTATGTGATTAACTGTACGTCTTGGTAAATTCACTAAAAATCATTTAATTGTACACTTAAAATGGGGTAAAGACATGATATGTAAGGTATACTTCAATAAAGAAAAAAAACACACACACAAAAAAAATAAAAAGTCACATTTGTTCCTATATAGATATGATTCATGCAAGAAGACTGTCCAAGAAATTCTGAGTTTGTATTTTCTCGTTTCACTGTTGTTGTTGTTTTTTTTTAAATTTTATGTTTGAATTCAAAACAAGAACTCTACCAATTTTAAATAATTAATAAAAACTTATCTGTCTTGGGTGAAGTTTTGGAAATCTATAGAATTCCCACAGAGTAGAGCCCCAGAGTAGTGAATGTCAAAACAAATTGGAGATGGGAAACTCCTTTTCTGAGCAGCTTTTGGCTTCATCTTAGGCTTCATTTACATCCAGAACTACTTCTCTCCAGAAGAAGAACGATTACTCAGATAGTGAAGGAACATGGTTATGAGTTGACAGGTTAGTAAAATCCAATGAAATAAGTGTAGGTGTCACAATGCACAAATGAAAAATGTTACGCAAGTGCCCATGTCCCACCAGCTTAACCACTGTTCTAGAGGTCCCCTTTGACACCATCTTTGTTCCTGGTTGATTTCTTCCTTGATTTTCAAGTGTGGCATTCTTTCTTCCTGCTTCATTGGCTCTATCTTGGTCCACCCTGACTACAAAGGAAAGATGGGCTTATGTGGCTACCCCTCCTGACAATATTGCCCAGCTTTTCTTACAAAATTCTGCCTCTTCACAGCAAGTTGCAATGACCACTTTAATAATCTGTCTTCTTTTTTGCGCTACAGATGACTCTCCCATATTTTGTTCCACAAAATATTAACTCTACCAAGTACTCTCTGAATGGCTTTACATTCCATTTTTATGAAAACAATTTCTTCATCTAGTGACTAGGAGGCAGCTCTCTAGGACTGTCATTTCCCTTCCCTGGTTCCTCCTCCCCAGCCCACAAACATAGGGAAGTCTTTTAATTCAGTCTTTTTGCTTACCTTCTTGATCTGTACTCATTTATGGACCTGGCAGGGGTGATGAGGAGGCTCATCTATCTAATGGCCTTAAATTCTATGTGTATTCTATTGACACTTTATTTTATGTTTGTAGCACAAGCTTCTCTCAAAATTCCACTCATATCCGCTACCAAATGGACACATCCACTGGGTATTTTATAGACAACATATAGTTAATATGTTCTAAACTGAATTCCTTTATTCCACCCCCAAATCTTTCTTCTGTCTATCTTCTTTATCTCTGAAAACAGCATACCACCTTTCCATTTATTCAAGGAGAAAATCCTTAGAGCCATCTTGACTCTCTTCCTTTTTCAGACACTCCACATACAATTCATCCCCAAATTTTCTTAACTCCAAAATATATATTGGTTTTACTACTTCCCACCACTTGTTCCTCTACCTCCATGGTCCAAGTCATCACCACCTCTCTTCCAAATTATTGTAACAAATGTCTATTACAATCCTGCTCTAAAAAAACCTGTTCAACATTTTAAGAGCAGAGTTTAATTTACTTGACTATGAAACTGTACTTCTTTTGTAACACCTCATAGCTTCTGTTGAAAATGAAATATATGTTGGAAAACACTGTTGTAAAAACCACTGATCTGTTATAGTAGCCCCAGTGCCTCTTCTATACTTCCCTTTAAGTACTATCTCTTTTTCATCTTTTCCTTGTAACTGAACACTTCTCTTCTTATTATCCTCCTCTCCTTCCATATCACAGCAGGCCACAAATCAGATACAACTTACTTATGGAAGTACAAGATTAGTGGCTGGATATAAACATCAGTTTGAAACCCAAGCACTTTTCTTGGTTAGCTCATCTGTGCACAGTCATGATGATGCTATTATCATGTTCCATTTTGAGTCTTTCTATCTTTGATTCATTCTGATGTTGTTTCATTGTCAGCAGTCCATTCTGAGATGTAAACATTACTTTAATTTGAATAATGTAAAAAATTATATTTTATTCTTCATTGTAAAATTCAAGTAGCATTATGGCATTTTAAAGGAAGAAGGGAGAAAACAGAAATGTGCTTACAAACCCCCAAAAATTCTTCAAACAGATGAAGTAGTATGTTCCACTCTGCCCCATCTCACTGATCCTTGATTGTTCCACTCTGCCCCATCTCACTTAATTCCTTGAAATTATTGACCATTTATCTCCATGTTTATCTCTCTAATCAGGTTATTCTTTCCTGAAATACAATGACCATAACTTATTAGTTGTGGTAATCCTATCGCAAAGCCCAGTGCATGACAAATTGTAGTCACTCAATGGAATACTGTTGAAGCAATCTCTCTTAGGTTAATCTATACTCTGAGATTCACATTTAAAAATTTACAAAGAAATAAAAGAAATGTAAAAAAAGAAAGTTTCTATGTATATATGTAAGGAAAACAAATCTCCCTACCAATTTAATGACATTTTATTGATAAGATCGGGGGAAATTAAATATGTCAATGTGTTTTAAATAAAACATTATCATTTAAAAAGTACTACATAAAATTTAAATGAAAAGAATGCTATTGGTGCAGTTTTATTTTAAATCAATGCTAATGTATTTATGAATAAATTCATGATTTTAGGAGACTCATTTAGAAACTGGGTCTGGTCAAAGAATTGAATACTGAAACATTGATTGGGAAAAGTAGATCATAATGAAGAACACAATCCATAACAATTTCTTGACCAAAAATAAGAAATTTTCTCATATTTATAAGAAATGAGAATTTTTATTTACAGAAGAAAAGAATATAGTGACATAAATTTGACACCAGAGTAATATATATTTTCCTTCATTTGGTCTTTAAAATATGAATTAGAGTGTGATTGGGTTGAATAACAGTTTTAGTTCCTTCCAGTTTTGTGATTCTTAGATATGAAAGTTACTTTTTATTTATCATAGTACTAGAAGAATATTGACTTAGAGGTCTAGTCATTCATTGGATATAATCCTGAGTCTGAGAGGTCAATGGTTCATAAAAGAGCCTTTGTCTATCCTGGCATGTTTCTTAACATTTGGCAGGATTTATTCAAAATAGGGCCAAGATGGAAGAGCAGAGACACTGCTGGCAGAAACATATAGGGATGCTTGCCTTCTCTGTTCTTGGCTGTAGCTAGTGCTACTTAGCCATCATTTTATGAAAACATGAACATAAAGCTGAGCCATGCCTTTTTAAACGGCAAAAAAAAGAGATAAGCTAAAAATAAGCCATCATTTCGTTGAGTTTCAGTCATGCAGTCTTACCTGGTGTGCATTTGTCGTTGACTAGCAGACTTTCCGTAAGAAGATGGTGAGTTTTCCTGGCTTATCTTTTCATGTGCAGATATCACTCAGACTATAGTGTTTTATTTAATTCCGAGTACTATAGACCAAAATTTTGCCTTGTGACAAAACAGTGAATCTCTATCAACTCTGGCTGTGGAATTCTTTACCTATATCGAGGTAAAGAGAAAGAGAGAAAATGTTGTGTTTTTAAAAAAATAATATATACCATTGTTGAATTTTTCTTCTTATAACTAATTTAGTTCAAACACATCAAATAAAAAGGCTTCTTTGTAAAAACATCTCCTAGGACCTAGATGCTCCATGAGTATTATTTAATGAAATTTCAATTCGATTTCATTGGAAAAAAACCTTTTGATCAATTTTAAAGACTCTAACGATATTTTTTGCACCTAAACATTTCAAATAAATAATAATCCATCCTGCTTCTAATAAATAACATATTTTTGGAAGTGAAGTTTGGTAGATGTATAAGAAATACTTCTTATTATTTTATTTATAATATATTTCAGTGCTTGAACCAATTACATTCTTATTAAGGGGAAGACACTAAATATAAAAATAAAAATATTTAAGAGCATATTGCAAGTGCAAAATTTGAAAATCTGTTTTTAATCCAAAATGTTCTGAAATGAATAACAACTTGTCCATTAATACAGTAAAAGATAAAAATTCAGCATTCAACTATCTGCAGTTCTACAATCCTACCATGCTGAAGTGACCAATAAGAAATATTTCATGTGTACCCTGTCAGATGTTTTTCTTTGTTCAAATAAACATACTTAAAAATAGTTTTTTTCTTTATAAAAATGGTATCAACTAATCCTATATAATTAGGACAGGTATGACTATGTTCATATTTTAAACCCTGTTCCTTTCCAAGGTTGTCCTTCAGTTTTTTTATATTATTACAAAATATTTCAGCCAAAAGAATGGAAGTATGTATCATTAGGAACATGTCTGCAACTTTCTGGATTCTATCAAATTTCTACTGAAAGGGCTATGACAATTTGTATTCTGAATAAATCAGAAAACAAACCATCTTTCTTTCACATTCCTGTGTTAACTGAAGAAAATAGTAAGATTCATATATTTGGAAAGGAGACCTTTATTTCTCATAAAACGTTGCAACCTGTGGGTGGCCATTCCAACAGGCTGGAGAACAGAGCCCTGGCCAGAAGTAGGGGTCACGAGAACAGGAATTTATACTAAGCAAGGTAGCCAAATATACAGATTTAACAAGCTATAGGAGTCGTCATGAATATTTATGAAAGGAGAAACATGCGCCTGTACAATTGAGCTTTATGCCCCTTTACGGGATCCATGTGCATAAAATGGCTTCCCTCTGGATTCAAAAGGTGAAGCAGAGGGCATGAAAACCCTCGGTGCATGCTCCATGTGTTGGTTAAAACCAATCCATGGTTAGTGGTCTCTCATCAGGAAAGAATGCTAATCTGGATCAGGAGACAGGTTTTTGTTTAGCCCACAGGAAAAAAGCCCAATGGCCATTAGCAAAGGAGGGGCTGTACTGAGGCATGTCTGACCTCCCATCCTGTCATGACTGGGAACTCATTTTAAAGTTTCTCTGGAGTCCCCTTGGACAAGAGGGGATTGTTCAGTCAGCAGGGGACTTAGGAATTTATTTTAGTTGACACCTGATAAATCCATGCTATTGTCATATCTTTTTTTAATTGTCTAGAGGGGCTACTTTTAATTTGTTTTTAATGTCCCCAAGTCTTTTATTTTTCCTTCAGATTTTCAATACTTCAAACTCTGCTCTGTTATGGATAATATGCACAAGTTTTTCTTCCAGCTTCCTTATTTTCCTTTCTTTTTGATATTGGGAAGTAAATATCTGCTTATAATTTTTGAAAATGTCTTATTTTGTTCCTTTTATTTTTTTTTCAATTTCTTCAGGATTCTAAGTACTATAACATAGACATTTTATAGACTCTGTTTCATAATTACCTTATCTGAGGTTCTTGAAAATCTTACATTTCTACTTTTAGTGTCTGATGGATTGAACAACTAAAAATATATAGAAAAAATTAGCCGGGCATGGTGGCACATGCCTGTAGTCCCAGCTACTCTGGAGGTTGAGACAGAAGGATCGCTTGAGCCCAGGAGTTTGAGGTTGCTGTGAGCTCGGCTGATGCCACAGCACTCTAGCCCAGGCGATAGAGTGAGACTCTGTCTCAGAAAAAAAAAATATATATATATATAGTTCTATTAATTTTCTTTGAAAACTATACTGTTTTTCATTTTTAGTGTACTTTATGTCACTAGTTTTCAAGTCATTCATTCTACATTTTTAAAAATTTCTTCTTAAAATATTGCAATAAATGTCATCTATATGTCATTTAGACTAAAATTTTTGTAGTTGTATGAGTCTCAAAAGTGGGATTTCTGAATTACAAGGAATGGAAATTTTAAGTTTAAAACACTAAATAATTAAATGTATATTATTTTCTTTGTTTTCTCTTGGTTTCAGTTTTATGATTGTTTTTGATAACTAGTTCCTTCCAGAAAGACTGTACCAATACATTCATAGACATAGATATAGAAAAATATACTATGCATGGCAGAGCTTGCCGAATCATCTATGCCGTTTTAGGGGGAAAAAAAAAAGAGAGAGAGAGAGAGAGAAAGAAGAAAAACATGGGGGAAAATCCATTCCAGCACTCTTAAATAGAACAGAGATTTATAAAACTTTGTATTTGTCAATGAATTTAGAGGTATGACACCAAAAGCATAATAAACAAAAGAAAGAATAGATAAATTAGACTTCAATGAATTAAAAAAAAGCACTTCTGTGCATCAAAGGACATTATCACAAAACTGAAAAAGCAATCTATAGCATGGGAGAGATGTTTGCGTTATATATCTGATGAAGGTCTACTGTCCATAATATATGAAGAATATTTACAAATTAATACCAAAAACCTGAACACTCAATTTAAAAATGTTCAAAGAACCTGAATAAGCATTTCTTCAAAGAACATATGCAAATACCAACAACCACATGAAAAGATTCTCAACATTATTGGTCATTAGGAAAATATAAATGAAAACTCAGAATGAGATACCAATTCACACTCAATAAGATGGCTACGACAATAATTTTTAAAAATTGATAAAAATTGTTTACAAGGAAATGTAGAAATTGTAACTATCACACATTGCTGTTGGGAAAATATAATGCTGTATCCACTGTGGAAACAGTTTGGTGGTTTCTTAGGAAGGTAAATATAGATTAACGTATAACTCAGAAATTCCACTCCGTGCAAATTTTCTTGACATTGATCTATAGATACAATGCAATTTTACTCAAATTACCAACAGGATTTTTTGTAGAAATTCTCAAACTGATTCTAACATTAGTATGGCAAACAAAGGACACAGAATATGCTAAACAACTTTGAAAAGGAAAAGCAAAGATAGAGGACTAGTATACCTGCATTCAAGATTTATTATAAAGCTATAATATTTAAGACAGTGTGATGTTGATACTAAGATAGATTTAGATAAATGGAACGCAATCATATTGTATGTATATAGTCAACTTATTTTAAGGAAATGTATAGAGACAATTCAATGAAGAATATATTCTTTTAAAAATAGATTGCTAAAAATATAGGTTTATACAACAATGGCATATGAAAAAGGAAAGACATTTGACCTATGCTTGATAACATATATAAAATATAACTCAAAATTAATCTTGGACCTAAATTACAAACCTAAAATTATAAGAGAAAAATAAAAGCATACATCCATATAAAGACATCATATCAATGTTCACAGCCAAAAACTGAAAACAGCCCCATGTTCATCAAAAGGTGCATAGATAGACCATTGCACATACACAACAGAATGCTGTTCACTAGCAAGAATGAAATATTGACACAAACTACAATGTGGATTAGTTGTAAAATAATTATGCCAATTGAAAGAAACAAGACAAGAGAGTACATACTGTATGATTCTATTTAAATAAATTACTAGAAAATTTAAAATAATTCATATTGATGGAAAGTAAATCAAAGTTGCCTGGGGATGGTGTGGTGTAAGATTGTGGGGAAATAAGGATAGATTATAAAGGTTCATGAGGAAACTTTGGGATGATAAATACATTCATTATCTTGTGGTTGTATTTTCATGGGTATATATATATATATCAATACTTATGCTTTATACTTTAAATATCTGTAATTTATGTAGCTTATACCTCAATAAAGGTGTTAAAACTAGAACACGTTTGATGTTTGTAGCCTAACACCTTGAACTTTGTGTTTTTATATGTAAAGAGAGATAATAAATTTATTTTTACAGGAAGGAGAATGACACATGAAACATGCTTGAATATTGCTTACCAAATTTGATCCAGTAAGGAAAATTCTGCTTTAACATATAGTACTTCTAAATGATCGATTTGTCAACAATAATAAAGGTAATAGATACGATTTTATGTAATAGAGGTTCATCAATTTATATAGAAATAGGTGATGAATGGATGGATAGATAATAGACAAATGGTACATAGCTAGTATCTTAGTTCATTTAGTGTTGCTGTAACAGAATACCCACACCTTGCTAATTATAAAGAAAAGAGGTTTATTTGGCTCATGATTCTGTTAGATGGAAAGTTTAAGATCTGGGAGCTGGGTCTGGTGAGATCCTCATTATGCTGATGGTGGAAAGTGGAAGGGGAGCAGGCATGTGCAAAGAGATCACATGGCAAGAGAGGAAGCAAAAGAGAGAAACTTGAGGAAGCCGGATTCTTTTTAACAACCAGCTCTTGAGGGAACTAATCCATTCTCTCAAGAGTGAGAACTTACTCAACCCCTTAGGGAGGGCTTTAATCTATTCATGAGGGATCCACCCTCATTCATCAAGCACCTCCCACTATGCTCCATCTCCTAACACTGCTACATTGAGGATCTAATTTCAACATGACTTTTTTGGGGGCACAAACCACCTCCAAACCATAGTTAGATAGATAGATAGATGTAGAAATAGAAATTAATTATAGATAGCTAAATAAATAAATCAGTAAATGCATTTGTTAGATTGACCTTAACATTTACATTTTTGGGGTGCTATAATCCAGGTTAAACCAAAATGCTTTTTCAAATTCCTTTGCTATGCCAAAAGGAACAACCACCATACGGACAGATTTTTAAACACAGGGGAGTCTCATTTGCAACTGATAACCCACAAGAGAAATGAAAATGTGATTAAGCTAACCATGTACAACACTTCTGTTTTTATCTTTCTACGCATTAACTTTCCTGCAAAAAAGAATATTTTAAAATGATGCTATTACTTTAATAGCTTCCATTTGCATTCGGAATTTTCATTGTGCCAGGTACCCAATTCCACTTATATGATGAAATTTGTGGGCCTCATGGCTATTTTAATGTGGTGCCTTTTATACTGTAATTGAGAGAAGTCTCCAATGAATAAAATAAATGGTTTCAGAGGGTTCTTAAGCCCTCAACAGACATGAGCTAAAATGTTAAGAGTGCCTCCAAATCCCATTGGTGCTATATTTTCTAACCATGAAAGAAATGTCATTATTGTAAATTCCCAGCTTTTGTCTGAAAATCTTGTACTAGATCCCTTGAGCACCAGTTCAGTTAATTAATTCAAACAATTTCCTCTCTAATCTCTAAAACATTTTCATATTTAAGACAATAAATGAGGTACTTAAAAGGTTCATTCATTGTTGATCATTAATATGCCAGAGAATTAGAAAAATTACTCCTAGTCTTCAGTGACATGAATAATGTCTTTTTTTTTTCTTCTTCCAATAGTTCTGACCTGGACAAGGTTAAAAGCATGGCTTCCCTGAAACTGAATTTAAGAAAATCTTATTTTCCACTTGCTTTGGTTTTAACACATATATCCGCATACTCTTCCTTTTCTTAGAGCAGTAATTTAATATGTAGCTTGATAGGTTATGCCAATTTAAAGATTAAATTAGTTAATAATAACTTTGAAATTAGTGATTAGTTTAGAAGAAGAATAATTGCATTTGCCTTGAACCAGTACAAAAGGTTAATGCAGCTGGGAGTGTGATGGCTCCAATAACTTTGACACTAATTGGCAATTGTGTTACATGTTAAGATAAGAAGTCAGCATGAGCGAATTCTCATGAGGTTTGCAGGGAGACAAAGCTATTTGTTCGCAAACCTGCTATTCTCCAATTGAAAGTTTGGTTTAATTTCATAAAAGGTTGGTCTGTGACCTTCAGAATAAAATTTCATAGTATTTCATGCCTTTGTGTTTCGGTTATCAAATGTATACAAAGCACGGAAACCAACTTTTTCTATAAAGCAAAATCAGATGTGTATTTGTCAATATAAGTCCTGCTGTTCAATTTCCTAAAATTGACTATGTCTAGAGGGAAAAAAGTCTGAGATGAAAAGAAAATCATGTTTATAATTGTTCATAATGCTTTGTGTTTTTATAGTCCTTACCCCAAAGTCTTCACATTTTGAACATGTGCACACACACGTCCCTGTAAGTGTGATTCTACTGTGCTGAAGAAGAATCTAGAGATTTAAAAGTAGGATAACAGAATTATGCATAGTACATTGTCCACAAGAAAATTGAGACAGAAAAGGAAAAAGAGTCAATTCCCAAAAATTATAGTGCAAGAACATACCTATTATTGGATCAATCTTGTCTCTAGCTATCAATCAAAAGCAGCAGTTTCAAGTTTATAAGAAGTTACATTTTTATTTTTCTCATTTGTAATTTTATTTAAGGTTTAGTCATTTACACAGCTAAAAGTTCAACGGTTTCCTTATCAAAATGTAAAAATTTATATTTCTTTCTTTGAAATATTTACTCTCCATTATTATTGTCTTTCTAATAATCATTTTTAGAATGAAGAACATGTTTTTGTAAAACGGTAGTATAGTAGGTATTACAAAATATGTTGTTTAATCTGTTGGTAATTAGATTATTAGGCTGTTTTACTTAACAATATCATAAGTCACAATTTTCCTTAAATTGTTTAAGATCAAAGTATTTATGCTTGATCTTGCCAATCCTCACATATATGTTTTTATAACTTTCAGGGCTCAAACAAATATGATGATCTCTTTGATATTCCCTATTATCAAACAAGTTTTTTCTTCTTTATTGAAGTATAATTTACATATCATGCCTTACTCAATTCCAAGCATGTAATTACATGATTATTAGTAAATTTACCAAGTTGTATAGCTATTCAAATAAATCAGTAGCCATCATCAAGTGACACATGACTGTATTAGATTTATTTTCAGTTATTAGGAAAACAATTCTCATATATTATTTTAAAATTATACTAGCATTTATCTTCATTTTTAGTGGTAAAATTAATTAAAACATATAATTATTTCATGGAAAAAATATCAAATAAGTTTTCCATTACTTGTTTTCCAAACAAGTAAAACACGATCCCTACTTTTCACCATCATCTTGAAAGTCATCACTGGATTCATCAGCTTGGACTCGAAAATGGTTTTGGCAGACAGATCTATGTTTAGGCCCAGCTAACTGGGTATTTCCAAGAAGTAGATACTAGAACCTTTGAAATAACCATTATTTTAAGAATCATTTGTTTGAATTGCCTTTTGTGAGAAGAAGAAGTTATAGTATCTAGTATTAACAGGAATAAGTTCTAATATCTAGTATTACAAGAAAATTATAGTTAACAATAATTGTTGTATATATCAAAATAGCTATAAGAATTGTAATATTCCCAAACAAAAAAAAGAGATAAATGTTTGCAGTGACGGATATCCCAGTTATTCTGATGTGATCATTACACATTTCTTAAAGTGTCACATGTATGCCAAAAATACATACGCCTATTATATAACAGTAAACATTTTTAAAGAATTAAAATTTAAAAATTGTAAACAGTGATTTGGGACTGAAAAATGCTTGCTCAAAAAAGGAGGCTGATATTTAATGCTACCAAAATTCTAACGTACAGTCTTAAATAATATATTTTAATGTTCAAGGCCATGAGTATTTAGAGATGCAAACCAGGTACATTTCAGTTATAACAAGTGAGGACACCTGCCCCTATGCTCTCCACTTCTTTTATCTGGACCAAACAAGCCCAGCCTGCTGACTGAGTTCTTACTCAGACCTCAAGGTAGATGCCTTTCCTAAGCAAAGAGAACCCAGGACAGAAGGTCAGGATGCTCTGTAACAGCAGTGTGGCTATGACCCCATGCTAACTTTGAGCCTGGGTTGCATGGCCAAGTCCTTCCCTCAAAACCAAGACCAAGTGATAGTACAACACAGTGACTATGATCAACAGTAAGTTAGGGTATACTTTAAAATAACTAAAAGAGTGGAATTGAAATGTTCCTAACACAAAGAAATATTGAATGGCTAAGGTGATGGATTCCCTGATTACCCTGATTTGATTAACTCACATTGTATGCCTATATCAAAACATCACATGTACCCTATAAAGATATATAATTATTATGTACCCATAATAACTGAAAATAAAAAAAATAAATAAGATAAATTCCTTCTTGGTTATATTCCCTTTGCCTAAATTTTCTGATTCAATCTCCTCTTAACGGGGTATTAGCACTTTATCTTGTCCTGTGGAGTGTCCCACACCCAGCAATCTATCCATGGGTTTAAGCCTCTTCCTTCATGCTCAGTTACTCAGTTGACCCTCTGTTTGCCAGGTTAACCTCACAATGTTTTCAAATGTATTAATACAATGTATAAATTTATGAATTTTCAATCCAAGTATCAAATGCACTTAAATTGCAACTTTTTATTTTCCTTTTCCTATTCTTCTGCATCAGAAAATACCTTAGTAAGTTTTAGATGAATTCAGTTATTAAATATTTAAACTCAGCAAATTCAGGTTTTTTTTCTCTTTGCCTTCTCCCTAGGATGGTATTTAAATTCCAGGGGCTAATGCAGTGACATGGATTGGGGAGGATTAGGGGATGTGGGTGAATTCTTTTGTTATGCTATTTTAAAGAGTTCTGAATCAGATTAAATGAGGTAACGTAAAACATTAGCATCATTTCTGATGCAGGATAGATACTCCATAGAGAGAAACTTACTTTTTCTTAACTCCAGATTCATGTTTAAACAGAATTCCCCTTTTTTAAAAATTTCCATCCCAAATTTCTGATTTCACACTGATATAGTTTAGATGTTTCTGTATTCCAAATCTCATGCTGAAATTTGATCCCCAGTGTTGGAGGTGGGGCCTAGTGGGAGGAGTTTGGGTCGTGGGTGCAGATCCCTCATGAACAAACAGCTTAGTGTCCTCCTCAAGGTAATGGTGAGTTCTCTATCAGTTCTCCAGGGAATTGGTTGTTAAAAAGAGCCTGGCACCTCCCTGCTGGCTCTCTTGCTTCCTGTCTTACCATTTGATCTATGCACAAGTTGAGTGGAAGCTTTGTGAAGTCCTCACCAGAAGCAGATGCTGGTGCCATGCTTCTTGTGCAGCCTGCAGAACCGGGAGCTAAGTAAATCTCTTTATTTATAAATTACCCAGCCTCAGGTATTCCTTTATAGCAACAAAAATGAACTAAGAAACACACAGAAGTGGGGAGACTCCACCATCATTTTCCACCTCTTTGAAAGTACACAAAATAAATCTTTCCATATTCCTTTTTGGCCTTTCCCCCTTCCTCTTGAGAGAAGGGACTTCTTGACAAGGAAGATTGGATGTAGCCTCAAGTCCATTAGTGCATGACTGTGGGCCCAGCAGGTAACTGAGTTAGAAGTGACTGCTGGGACGAGACTGCTTCTCGACTCCTGTGACTCCTGTTTGTAACTAGGCAGGTTTTACCCACCTTACAGGTAATTGGATCTTTCTGAAAAGGTAAGGTCAATTCAAGGTGGATGATAGTTCAAACTACATTATTCAATCCATCTAACCCCTATAATTTTGATATTTTTAGATTCTGGATCCTAATTGGGTTCCTTGCTCTTTTCAGGAAGTTTGATTTATTATCATCTCAAATCTTCTATGTTATTATGAGCTTATTGCTGTTGTTGTTATTATTAACATCATATGCTCATTATTATCCAAAAAGTAAATTATATACTAAAATATTAGAAGAAAAAACCAGAAAGAGAAAAGAGCACAACCGAGAAACACTAAAAATGTATTATTTTTTCTGCTAAACATGCTGAGGGATGCCTCCTGTAAGAAAATGAAGTACATTTTCTAATTCTCTGAAGTGTCAAAGTTCTAAGATAAGTCAGGCTATTCCTGTCCAAAATTCCTGTAAGGGGGAATTTATAGCCTGACTAGTTTACCCTGAGAACAGATTTAAGATAAACTCTTAGAAACTGAGAAAAAAAAGAGAGAAGGAAAAAAAAAATGATTGGAAAAATGGATGTCACAGGCTCGCAGAAAAGAATGGAGCTGTTAAGTCAAAGGTGGGTGTAGCCACAAAGTTTCAGCATAGGGCCAGCAATGGGTCTCTGGGTACACAAGGAATGAATTATACCCTCCAGAGGTCAGAAAGGAAGTAGTATTGGCAACTCCACTTGGGAGTAGAGTGAATAAGTTAGGGAGCTAAATGCTTACTAAGGAAAGAGCATCAGAGTGCAGGGTTCTGTAAAAAAGGGCTCAACTTGGAATCCAAAGACCTAAACCTCAGACTCACTTTTTATGTTCATGAGCTCCATTTGTGTCTTTAAAACACAGGGAGAGAGACTCAATTATTCATCTGTTTTTTTCCAGTTCTGGAATTCTATAATTCTATGTAGAAGTTGGTAGTTTTAAATCTAAGTTTCTTCCCTTGGCAAAAGGGCAATAGGATGAAGTAGAGCCTTTAAATATAGATTATCTACCTGGGTTAATAAAAAGAAAAAAAGAAAAAAAAGGAGAGCTAAAAGTAACCAACGTGGCTTCCAAAATTTCTTCCCTTTGTGATAACAATGGCTGTGAACTCAGATCATCTCTGTGAGTTGGAACATGACGAAAGTAAGAGAAGGGTCTAATAGATCCCAAGCCAAATAAAAAAGGAATGAAATAGAAACCAAAAGTATGGTTTTATAAAATAATGCACATATCTTTCTTTATAATAAAGTATGTTCTATAGAAAGGAAATCTAGAATTCTATCTAGAGGATAGCAAAATAAAGGATGGGGGATGAGGTTAGAAGATGGAGGTTCCATAACCATAAAATAACACAACAGTACTAGTGAAAATCGTTATGAGCTCCTGAAGCAACTATGAAAAATGGGAAAGATTTCAGGGGTCAGAGTCAGCGAGGTTGGTTCCAAAGGTAAGTTTTAACTCTCTCAGAAGTCTCAAAGTCCAGGAATATTACAGATTTAGCAGTTTGCCCCTAAAAATAAAACAAAACGAAATAGAACAAACAAACAAAAAAAGCTTCTTGAAGTTTCTCTGGAACAACAAAGGAAAGTTTGATTTGATTTGGTATGTCCTTGCTCCCTGCAAATACATGGATTTATCATTAGAACTGTCTGGGGGGTGGACACGCTTGAAGCTCTGACTCAGGTGGGGCAAAGACAATAAATGAAACTCAAACATTTGTACTCCCGTAATATGCTGAAATAATTTTAAAAATAAAATAAAATAAAACAACAAAAAATAAAAATAGAACCAAAAGTGATTCTATACCAAAATTTTGTAGCTTTCAGTTGTCAATAAGCTGAAACTTTTGCTCCTGACTATGTGAGCTAAGAGAGGATACCTGCACGTTATCTCTTTGTGTAGCCTCAAATAAAACTGTTTTGAAATACAAATTCTTATTTGGTGTTTTTCTCCGCCACGTACTATTTAATCTTTCAAAAAAAAAATGCAAACGAAAAAGGAATGACTAAAACTACACAGTGTTGTGTATTTGCTTCCTTTCTGGGCATAGGATTCCAAGCTTCTATAGCCAAAAAGTCCTCAATTGTTACTTGCTTGTGTGTGCTTGATCAGTAATCCAGTTTACAGAGATAGAAAAATACCTTCAGCATGGATGAGCTACTCCACTTGGTTGTAGAACTCATGTTGTGCCATCCCTACTGATCAACAAGCAGGACTCAGAGAGCTATTTACATTTTTTTTTAATGCATTCCATGCTCAGAAGTTCCTTTCCTAAAATTTACAAAAAAAAAAAACACAGTTATATTTAACTTGATTAAGGGTAGAATATTTTGTGATTATCATTTCTGAGCCCATTGCCAACTTTCACAAACATGTTCATTTACCAGAGATAATTATGTGTGATTTTCTCCTTTAATGAAAGATAAATAATTTGGCAGTCTTGCTTCATCTATTTTTCTATTTCAATACCATTCATTGTTTGCTGGGGTATCCTTTATTCTTGGATGAGTTAGTGTGCAGAATGAAAGCGCTTTCTTTAGATCAATTGTGCTGCTTCTCTGTAAGGCACTGCTATTCATACCACAGGTTTATAAAAGACCATTAAAGACGGATGTTACATTAGGTTCTGCTCATAATGATGTAGTTCTTTGTTTATAACTTACATAATTTCCTGTAGTGGCAAAGCCTCATCAAATCGGGACAAAAGGAATAGGAAGTACATTTCTGGGACTCTAAATACAATGGACAAGCTTTGACCAGCTCTACTTGTCATTGTATTTCTTTGAATTAATGCAGAAACCACATTCCCAAGCCTCAATGTAGGAAGAGCAGTGATCTGTTGTTTTGTTATATAAGATGGCATATATGTATGGGTGCTTTATATTTTAAAGGTAAAGCCCATTTAGGAAAATTGCAAGAATATATGGCTCCAACTTACTGAAGAGTCTCTCTCATAACCTCCCAGTTACATCTGGATTCAGACTGGACTCTGTACGATGAGAAACATTTGCATTTAGTCTCAGCAGACAGAGATTGAACTTAAATACAGAAATACAGTAAGTCTATCCTCCTTGACATTTATCTGTATATATTATATTGTCCAAAACAATTTTCTGCAGTAATAGAAATATTCTGTATCTGTCCTGTCACTATGGTAGTCACTAGCCGCATGTGGCAATTGAGTACTCGAAACACAGCTAGTGATATTGGACTGGATTTTTAATATTATTTAATTTTTATTTTCATTAATTTAAAT
This sequence comes from Lepilemur ruficaudatus, assembly GCA_963574885.1. Classification (NCBI taxonomy): domain Eukaryota; kingdom Metazoa; phylum Chordata; class Mammalia; order Primates; family Lepilemuridae; genus Lepilemur; species Lepilemur ruficaudatus. The sequence goes on along the minus strand of CAUYRT010059641.1, from coordinate 16,442 downwards.
TTAAATAGCCCTACGTGCCTAGTGGCTACTGTATCAGAAAGCATAACTTTATACTAATCAGAGGTAGCAGATGTAAGTCTACCAGTTGGCCCAACTCCTAGGAGCACCAGCCACCTCTCTCCCAGTGATACACTCTCTCTAAGTATATCACTCTTGTACATAAGCAGCCTGCAGCCTTCCATGCTGCTCTGTGAAGGAGTTATTTAATTGCATGGAGAGGGGGCATATTTCACCTTCCTCTTCCATAAAGAAATTAAGACCAAATTCATTTGGCACACAGCCTTGGGACATCTTTAAATCTCCCACACCCCATTCCACTGTGAAAGCCAAGTTACATTTGGAATTCTTCACTGTTACCACATCACTTCCCCGTACCACCTCCTTCTTTAAATATGTACGTTTAAGTCATACTTTGACTACAGTTTGGTTACCAAGAGGGTAAGGTGGGAAGCAAAAATTCTTCCCCAACAATCTGTTCTACAACAAAGACAGAGAGATATTTTCTAAATTCAAATGATTCTCATGCCCAACTTCATAATCAAATCTCTGCTTGGATGCCTAGTCTCCCAATCTTCTCCATCTCCGTGTACGCCACCACAATTGACCCAGTCACGCAGGCCCAAAACAAGGTTAGTTTTTGTCTCCATAATCTCTCGACCTACATTCTGTATCTTTTCCGTCAGCAAGTCTTCTTGGTTCTGCCTTTAAAATCCATCTAGAATCCGATACTCTTCCACAAAACACTGCCCTCTCTTGCCTGATCTATCGCAACAGCCTTCTTATTCTCTACATCTATCTTTATACCTTCTCCTGCTCTCTATATCTCTTAACCATATTTCACAGTGGGAAGACACAAATACATATAGCAAGTGAGACCTCTAGATCTAAACCCTGACTGCCTCCCTAGCTCATCTCAGCCCATATCCTGTTATGGTGGCTCTTGCACAGCATTCGTGCCGTTGCTCAAACGCACCTTCGTTCCTCCACTTACTCATCACAGACCATAATGCTCTTCCCTCCATCTTCCCATATCTCACTCCTTCACATCAGTTTTCCCTAATCACCATCCCCTCTCATTCTCTATCTTCTTTACTTAATCTTCCTCATGGCACATGTAATTACTCAAAATTATATCATTTCATTATATGACTTTGTTTTTGTTTGTGTTTTCCCATAAGAATGTTCTCATCAAATCAAGATCTCATATGTCTGATCTACAGTTCTCATCTCAGTACCTAGAACAGTATCCAGCATTGAATAGGTGCTCAAATTTGTTGAAGAGATTAATAAAATTTGATTGTATCACTTATACACACAGATACATGCAAAAATACCACACAGACCCACTCAGAAAGACACATAGCACAGAAAGAGATACACACTCATATGCCTTAACACTTTCAGAGGCTTCTCCTAGTTTTGGTGATAACGACAAAGACCTCTAACATGGGTAACAAGGTTTTTCACGGTGTGGTTTCCACCTGTCTCTCCAGCATCATCTCTAATCACATTCCCTCCTCAGCCTCTTCACTCTAGCCATACCAACCTCTTTCCTGTACCTTGTACTCAACAGATTTTTTTATATTAAAATATTTTTGGTATAGCCACGGCTTGAAAAGATCCTCTCTTTCTTCTTGTCCAGTTTAATCCCCATGGATCATTCACATATTAGAAGAAAAATTCCTTCCCCAGGGAAGGATTTGTTGATCTCCTTACTTAGGTCAAATGTCTATTTAAGCATGAGACTCCCATGAATGAATAAATGGATAAATGAATGTTGATGATGTTGCTGATGATTATTGGGCCTCTGAGCACCCCGAGTATTGAAACTTTATTTTCACTTGTTGCTGCAGTATTTCAAAGTAATTAAAGCTCTTGTATAGTTTCATATCAGTCACATTCCCCCAAGCGCAAGATATGTAGTCAGGGTGATGGAGTGGACCAGCAGGCTCTACACGCTTTCCATCACCATAATGGTGACAGAGATAAAGTTGACATTACAGAAGTTACCAGAGCTTCTATTTACCTACTGATATTTACTGTGTTCCCCCAGGATAACCAGTAACATCATTTACTTTAGATAAGGTAGGTTTGACAACACACTGAACACTAAAGGGAAAAGTGCCTGGGTAAAATGAAAACAACACAGTGTCCTGGCAAGAGGAAGAGATGGATGGGCTACACATAAATGGGAGTTCATTAAACATCAGGAACAACTGCTACTGAAAGGATTGGCATAGAGTGTGCTATGTCATTTTAATGAGTATATCCTTTAACCATCATTTACAAAAATAATTCAAGTGAGAAGGTTATTAGAAAAAAATAAAAGGCATATATTGAAATATAAGAATTTAGATTTCCTGGAGTACCAATTAGTTAAATAGGTGAATACTTATTAATTTAAAAAGGAGAGAAGAATGCCTCTATAAGTTCAGATGCTAACCATCAGATTGTTAAGCAGCTAACTGGAGGATCATTAAATAAAATTTTCCAGGTACCTATACTGATTCTTTCACATCTGAATGGGATTCAGAGTTCTTGCACATAGAGGACAATGCTCACAATATCTAAGGTTTTCACGGCATCAGTCTGCACTCAGACTCTGCTCTTCTGTAATTGTACAAGACTGTGTATTTAAAAGGGAAAATCTAAATGTCCCCAAAGTAAAAGAGAGACGATAGCCAGAATGTCTGTCACAATGGGACCAAGTGCTACATTAGACACTAATTCAGTTTGTGTCTCTTCTGTCTGCCTTAATTAGTTATGATTGAATCCACCTCATGCCCATACAGGATTCATTTCTACTGCTGTCATCAGCTTTACTTGTGAATTCTTACAGTGACAGCCCCACTGTCTATTCTCCAGCCAGATGGCCACCTGTCTACTCAGCTGTGCCTCTCACTCAAACATGGCTGTGCCCTCGCTCATGAACACACCAGTACTTGGTAGCTCATCAGAAAACCGACACTGACAACCCCTGAGTATCTTCTGAATCAGCTACTTTTGGACAGCTCAGGAGCTCTCAAACAGAGCCAAACAATAACACTTTTAAAGCTTCCTCTTCAAAAAAGCAATATATGTTGCTTTTCACGTGTCCTATAAAATGTAAGATGATAACAGATTTGTTTTAACCATCAGAAATCTTATATTAATCATGAAATGGCAATTCCAAGGTTATTTTTGGAGGTTCTACATGGCTATTTCAAAGAAGACAAGCATCATTTTCAAAACAATTACGGTTGATCTTTTAACAATGTGGGAGTTTGGGGAGCCCAGCCCCTATGCAGTTGAAAATCCACATATAACTTTTGACTCTCTCCAAACTTAACTTCTAACAGACTACTGTGGACCGGAAGCCTTACCAATAACAAAGAGTAGATTAACATATTTTGTATGTTATATGTGTTATACACTGTATTCCGACACTGAAGCTCAAGAAAAAATGTTATTAAGAAAATCACAAGGAAAAGAAAATACTGTATAGTACTGTATTTATCAATACCATAAGTTTAGCTGTCTGTTTAAGAGATAGATCATTGGTCTGAAATGATGGGCAATTAAAGTTGCAGACCTCAGTCCATGATACATATCAGGCAATTCTACTTTTTTCTTTTAATGTCATGACTTTTTTCTGTTTCTTGGAAGCACCTCCACCATCACTAGTGACACTTGACATGGGTCCCATGGTGTTATTCAAGGTTTAAGGTATTGCACTAAACATGATGAAAACGTACAAGAACTGGGAGAGATCACTGTTTACTGCAATACACAATTTACCAGAGAAACTAACTCCTCATTGAATATGATTAGCATCACACAGCTTTCAGCAGATACAACACTTGAGCTCACCACAATAGCAACAGGAAGTGGCTATAGAATTATTACTTTAGTACAGTGTTATTACAGTTAATTGCATGCAGTTATCATTTCATACTGCATCTTTATGTTTGCATTTCCCTTGACTGTGAATGGCACCATGTATGGTCTGTGTTTGCATGCATAAGTTTTGATAAATTTTACATTTTTATAACAGATTTGTATAAATTTTATGGTAGTAATGATAAAATAGACTAGTATCTACATTTATTTTATGTATTTATGACATACATACATTTTTCTTAATTTTTTCTATATTTCTAGGCTACAAGTTCCATCTGCAAGTCTTTCAAATTGTCACAAATCTTCATAGAATCTTCCAATAAAAACTGAGTTATAAGATATAAGGAGGCCCGCACAGTTCAAGCTCGTTTTGTTCAAGAGTCAACTGTGATTTTGGTTCTTTTCAACACAGATAATGTTTTATTTATTTAATCAATATTTATTATACAGACACTTTTCTAGGTACCTGGGTTTACCAGTGAAGGAGATAGCCTCTGTTCTCATCAATTTTATAGTTCAGTGTTAACTACAGATGTGCAAATATGCTGTTATATTATAAAGTAATAAGCGCTCTCATGGGGCCAATGCAGGGCTTAGGGAAGTGACAGTCACTGGGTTCTGCCTTGGACAATCATGAGAAGCTTCTTTGAAGAAGTGAAGATTTAGCTGATATCTGAACTAAGCCCCTGAGTTAGGCAGGCAACAGGGACAGCAGCTGTAGAGGGAATAGGCAGAAAAAGATCTAGAATAGAGCACGATGTATCATCCTGCATTAGGAATATCAAAATTAATGTTCTGAAATCCTGAGAATCACTAGGATAAAAAAAATACATTGAAGAGACTCAGAATTGTCATTTCCACATGGGAACATATAATCATATACATGATGTTATTCCATGGGTATAACTGTCACATAGGTGAGGTTTGTAGTGAGTTGAGGTCAATTTTGACTTATTGTATTTAAATTCCCTCCCAAAGCAATGACAATAGAGGTAGATAGGAGGATATTAATACAAAAAATATTTAATAGAATTTGGACCCCAACTCTTCAACAAGGACATAAAAACACAAAATCTTTACAACAAACAGGGAAATAATTTTCCTACAGACTCAAAAAATTTGGCCAGTGAAATACAGTCTGTATCAAAGATAATTGATGCCAATGAAAATAAATAGGACAATTTTTTATATTCTTTCTTCTTTACCACATGTGAATATTTCTTACATCTATGTTTATTTTCTGTAAGATACTTGGTTAGGCACAGAGTGTTTTGTGTTTTTTTGTTTGTTTGTTTTGAAATAGGGACTTGCTGTGTTGCCCAGTGTAAAGTATGGTGGCATAATCACAGCTCACTGCAGCCCAAAATCCTCAAGAGATCCTCCTGGCTCAGCCTCCTGAGTAGCTGGTACAACAGGTGCACACCACCCCACTCAGCTGATTTTTTAATTTTTTATAGAGACAGGGTCTTGCTTTGTTGCCAAGGCTGGCCTTCAACTCTTGGCTTCAAGTGATCCTCCTGTCTTGGTCTCTCAAAGAGCCAGGATTACAGGTGTGAGTCACCACACCCAGCCTAGACACAAAGATTTTTAAATGAACACAATGAAGTCATTTTTCCAAGGGAATGAGCAGATGAGAAAAACGATAATTTTAACACCATGGGACAACTTCTACAACAAAGGAAGACACAGGGAATAGATGAGAACAAGGACTCAAGTGGCCCACTTGAGACAGAGAGGAGTTTTAAGGCTAATGAGAAGAGCTGACACTAACTTTCTTAAATATTGCTTGGGAATTGCCAGTGGGCCAGCTAGGGTGTGCACTTCAGGCCAGGGAAGATCATGGGCAAACACATAGAGTTATGAAAACACAGATTTTTGAGGATCACTAGAGTATAGTGAAAGAACTTAGACAGGGTGATCCTGAGAGCAAACAGAAGTGTAGGCCCAGGCCCCCAACTGTGCACCTCCGGGGGGCGGGGGGGGGATATGAATAGCTTTCTAAGGCGATGGCATTTGGGGTGGAAAGAATGTGAATTCAAAGATATTTAGAAGATAGAACGAATACAAATTGTTTTAAATGGGCAGTGCTGAAACTAAACCCTCACCCAAAATTCAGGACTCACTTAGGCTTTGACAAATATAAATACATTCATGAGGAAAACGGAATAATGTATTTGAAATAATTGCGCTGTCGGGACATGCAGCTACTGTAAACCAAAAATTACCTCTGACTTAAATGGCCACGAGTTATGTGGCACTACTTCTCTTTCAGGAACTGAGAAGGGATGAAAACACAGGCGCACATGCAAATTACAGAAAAAGAGGTACATATTGGGGTGGGAGGAATAGTAAACACTTTAAACTGCTCAGATATTTATAGGAATTTATAAACCACCTTCCCATATACTATATGGTAAAATAGCATTATGAAAAAAAAAAACGCTCTGACAAATCAGAGGAAAATCCTAAAAATACAAATGATTGCAGGTAAAGAAAATTGTTTAAAATAAATATAGGTTCACGGAACAAAATCTGCTTAATAATTTTGGCTGAAGGCTGAAGATAATATGTAGCAATAGGAGCAGGTAGCTTAACATATCTGTCAGGCAAGAAGAAACAATTCAGCAGCAACAGTGAACGGATATGCAGAGAAATAAACAAGCAGACAGAAACACTGCTGTGCAAGAGCCTTTTATATAGCTGAACCAAGCTGAGTGGCTTAGAGTTAGAGAAAGAAGTGCTAAATATGTAACAGCCTGGGGCCTCGCTGGACCCAAATAATAGTTATTTCTGAGTAGGTCAAGCAAGAGTCAATAAAAACAAAAGCAGGAATGGCTATTGGGTTCATAGAAGGCTAATAATGCCCTTCTGGGATAAACCTGGGTTTCAAATAGCCAGAATCAAATACTTAACTTTCAAATACTTTATTATAGACCACCAGTTCCAGAAATATCAGTTGAATAGCTAAAAAATTGATAAATACTGCAAACCAGAAATCATCCTTTATATAGATCCCCTAAGCCAGTGTTCTTCAACATGGGGAGAAGAATGACTTGCAATGGAATCACAGGGATACTTATTAAATGGAGGTTTCTGGATACTACCTCAGATCTACTAAATTCAGAATTTCTAAAGGACAAGCCTGAGCTTTTAATTCTTTCAATTAGATTTCCCAATGATTCATCTGTCTTCCAATATATAACTACTTGTATTTTTGCATTCTTTTGGTTTTTGTTTTATTTTCGAATGACACTACTGCAAATTCTATATATCTAGTACAGAGACAGAGATAGAGATAGCCTAATTCTAGGCCAATTTTTTTTTTTTTTTCAGCAAGGAAGGGCTTGACTAACATTGCATTCAGGGCATAGATTGTTTAGAAAACAGGTTCTTTTGAGTTAAGAACAAACGTACATTCAACAACTAGCCATCATGAAAGGTAGGTGTAATCACATGCCAAACTGTGTGGTGTAGAACATGCCCACCAAGGTGAATCAGGAGATGGACTTCTCCGTGATTCCTTCCATTCTCAGCTTACCTGATTCCCTTCCAGTAATTAAAGTTTCTATAAAATAATCTCAGTAGCTCATTACCATTTAATTAAACTTTTAAAAATTACACAGTAACAATCCACTCATGAATTGACGGGTACCTCTTGTATTATCCTGGATTAAGCTTGAGCCCATTATTCGAAGTGAGGTGACCCAAGACCCGAAGAATGGGCCCCACTTGTACTCACCATCAAATTGGTATTGACTGATTAATGTCATTATTAAGGAGAAAAGAGACATCATCAAAAGAGATTTCCACTTTCACTCCATAAGAATCTGCTGTCTTTTTCAAACAACTTTTTTCCCACGTTTACTACAGTTTTGGAGTTTACGACTCTTAATTTAATTCTTTGCCTCATCTTCATTTTCAATGGGTGATTCTTCAATTCTAATCCCCTTTTCATTTTCATCTATTAGTTCTCCTTTATTCTTGAGACAGTCCCAGGAAATGGGAGAGGTGGGTGCTTGTACCTCTCTTTTTACTTTCTATCCCAGTTCTTTTTTTTTTTTTTTACCAACTTTTCTTCTTCCTACATTTAACACCACCAAGCATAGAGTGACTATACCTCACATCACAGAAGGAGGTTCTGAGAACTCCAACTGTGGTCTAGTTTAGGATTTGGGGTGGTACTAGAATTCTCCTACAAGAGGGTAATTACCTCAGAGACTCTGTCAAAGGTGTGCCGTCCACCCATTCCCACAGACCCTCCACCACCTGGTCCGTCAGTCCAATATAAAACTCTCTGTTGTTAGGCTTCATGTGGAAAAGGAATTCCTATGAAATACACACAATAAAAAATAGGAGATCAATTATTTCGGTTCTGAACAAATATTGAAGGTAGTTGTTAGAAGAAGCTAAGTATGGTCTGGACTAGAGGCAATAGATAAATGGGCCTGAAATTATAAGATCTTGGAGGATTATCTACTGATTTTTTTATTGTGATAAAATATATATAAATCAAATGAAGCTGACAAAAAATAGCTTTCAACAGAGGAGAGTCTGAATAATTCCTTCAAATTTTACCTACTGTTATTGGTAGCCAAATCTACTGTATATTTTGAGCACAAAACGTTATTAATCACAGCTGAAAGATAATGGACAAGGTTTGCTTGCCTTCTTTCATATGTTCATAAATGTAATGATCATACATATGTTCATAAATGCAATGATCATTATAAACTTAACTCCCAACCTTCCTTTTTTCCCCCTGACTAACTAAAGGAACTTCACATGGAAATACTCATTTTCTTAGCTTCTTCTAGAAAAATAAATTAAAGCAGATAGTAGCATAAAGAAATAGCAGGAACAGCATGCATTTCAGCACATTCATTTAACAAACAGTCATTGAGGGCCAAACACTGTGCATTTGTATGGATAAGGGGTTGGGCCCTGTGAAGAATGTTACGTTGACACTGGAGGAGCCTGTTCTCCATCTACCTGTTCCTCCACTGTGTTGATAACCACCAGATGAGCCCCCATGGCTGAGCAGTTTTTTAAACTTAATGCCCAGGACAGAGTGTCAGTAGAGAAGAAGTAGCAGCTAGATTGAAAATGTTTCCAGTTCAATGGACAGCAGTTCTTGACTGAACCTAGGAGGAAAGCAGTTTTAGTAAGTGTCTCAGGTGACCTGAATAAGGAAACATAAAGCTTCATTTGGCCCCATGGAGTCCATCATTTACAGTCAGAAGCACTGGAATCCCTTATTCACACCCTATATCTTATCATTTAAGACATTAGATAATTCCAACGTCGATAAACATGAAAAGCAAATTTCTTGTCTTTTGAGTGTAATCCTTATTGGCTAGATGCCAGTGCCAGGAAATGCAGCAGTATACACAATCTATCTCAGTTATGGTATTGATACAGAGCCCTGTTCTCTGTTCTTAGACTGCCAAGGTCAGAGAAAGGTGTGCATTTTATTTGGTGACCCCTAGGCAGCCATCTCTTATGTTGCCCAAACAATGTACCCTTAATCAAATCTCCAAACAGTGGTATATGGATAGGTTAGATTTCCTAGAAGTACAGAATTTCAGACTTTTTTTTTTGAGACAGAATCTCATTCTCTTGCCTGGGCTAGAGTGCCGTGGCATCAGCCTAGCTCACAGCAACCTCAAACTCTTGGGTTTAAGCAATCCTCCTGCCTCAGCCTCCCACGTAGCTGGGACTACAGGCACGTGCCACCATGCCCGGCTAATTTTTTCTATTTTTAGTTGTTTGGCTAATTTCTTTCTATTTTTAGTAGAGACAGGGCCTTGCATTTGCTCAGGCTGGTCTCGAACTCCTGAGCTCAAGCAATCCTCCTGCTTCAGTCTCCCAGAGTGCTAGGATTACAGGCATGAGCCACAGCGCTTGGCCAGAATTTCAGACTTTTAAGTCTATTGAAAATAAATAGTCTAATCTCTCTCAATTTCATGGTAACAAAATTATAGTTCATAGAAGGAAGTCACTTTCCTAGCATCATGCATCATTTTTCTAAGACTTGGATTATATGTAAGAGCATAGGGAGCATTATTCCTGCGGTATTTATAAATTTCCTACTCTATACATTTTTTTCTTCTTCACCTCATTTTGAAAGCAGGTGAATGAAAAAAAAGTACATTCCAGAGAATAACACTTTCCACTTCCAGATTTACTGTTCAGATATATGAACAGTATATAAATTCATTCTAAAAGTTTACTACAACGTCCCCAAGATTTCCTGCCCCAATACCAACTGCATTTCCAAAGTTTGATTCCTGTACTCTTACCAACTCCTCATCATTCTCTTACAGTGCAGACAGGATTTTAAATATGCTTTTGAAAAACAGGATCTAATCCAACTATATTTTACCTATTCCAAAGTCAATCTAGAAGCCAGAAAATGTTGATATATAAATTTGATGTTCAGTGTTGAGGACTGTTATACCTGATCCATCATTGTCACAGGAGAGTGCTGTGAAATTCTCTTGAAGCTGAAACTTTTTTTCATCACAGATTTGGAAGACGTGATATGTCACTGTAAGGGAAGTGTTACACTTAATGTTACTTACAATTTTTTGATTAAAAAATCAATTTCCTCCATTTTGCATTCATAACAAAAGTGCCAATAATTACCATGGTATTTTCTTACTGCCTACTTCTTCCACATGCAGGGGCACTGGGGTTTGCTTACTCAAAGAAAGAAGAGGGAATTCACATTTCATGGTTTTCCCAATTTATAAAGATGAATACATTTTATTTCAGGCCCAACAGCCCAGACAAAACAAACATGTTTGCACATCCTCTTATGTCAAGTCTAACCCTCTCTACTCTTCCTCCCACAGAGTAATTTGTCATGTCTCTGGTCCTGACCAGCGGGTTCAAGCTCTAAGCTAGGATCTCCTAGGGAAGGTGACACTAACGACAGGGGTACAAAGGGTGGTGGTGGTGGTGAACTCAGGCATTAAGGATATGAAAAATGTCTATCATGAAAATGGGTCAGAAATTACGGAGATTTGGTAACAGATTTTTGCCTTGAGGAGTAGCCTGGAGGTTAATAGGGAAAAAATTAAAATAGAAAGACTCTTTGAAGAAGAAGAGAATCTATAGACATCAAGAAAGAGTTTACTCCTAATATTCGCCAGGGAGAATTAGATTGAATTTGACCTTCAGAACCCACCAACACATCTGGTGATAAAACAGGCACTGAGAAATAGGATGGAGACGCCTGCAACAGTCCATAAAAACACCTGGGAAGAGAAGCATCCTCTCTCTGTAGAAAGAAAGACACAAACACGGTCAATCTTCCCTAAACTAGATACAAAAGAGATGGAACAAAAGAGATAGAACAGATTCGTATTCATCTTTGCTTATTTCCTTCTACTTGCTTTGTCTGTATTGAGTTATTCTCAAACTTATGCATGCGTCAGAATCACTTGGAGGACTTTTTGAGACTCAGATTGCCGAGCCTCACCCCTAGAGTTAGAGATTCAGTAGAGCGTGTATGGAACCATGTTCCCAGGGGCTTTTGATGCCACTGGTCTGGAGCACCCTTTCAGAACCACTGAGGTAATCCATCACTCATTTTAAGACTGACTCACGAACTCAGATATACAATTCTTCTTTTCTAAGCCGTTCACATTTTCTGAGGTTTTCTCCATTCTTTCTCTGTCTCTCTTCCTTTTCTTCTCCCCCCTTCTGCTTTTCCTGTTCTCTATTTCTATCTTCTTTTCAGTGTCTCATTTTTCAAGCTCCTTGTAAATTAATCAGATAACAATTGACAGTCATCTACTAGTTTCCTTCCAAAACACATTTTATAGAAAAGAAAAGTGAGTTCCATAGAAGTGAAATGACTTCCCAATGGACTCAATGTATTACACAAAGGGTTGAAATAGCAGTCTGATATCTCTCCCTGAACAAAGTCCAGCAAGCTTTCCAGTATGACATATAGTTTTCTAATATCTCTCTCCCTTCCTTTCTCTTTCTCTCTCCCTGCTCTTTTTCTTTTACTTCACTGAATACTTTTCTATTATTCTGTCTCTCACCATATTTATCACCTGTTCCAAAAAGAGATCTATGGGATAAAAGGTAGAGTTGCAAATTTTACCTGGGCGTGGTAACGCAGGTGATTTGGACGAATTCATTCTTTCTCTCTCGTTGTCTCTCTCTTTCTCTCTCTCTTTCTCCCCTCTTCTGGGTCTTTCTCCCTTTTTTCAGCTTCTGAGTCCAGGAGTTGGTAATATGCAGGGAAAATCAATCTTGAAAGATGAACACTTCATCCATTTTCAAAGAAGTCCAACTCTAATAGATATAGAATATTAATTTGTTTTGTGGTTGTGCATTTAGGTCAGGATTTCCTTTCTTGCATAAGGAGGACAAGGGACTTTACTGGACAATGTGCCAGTTCTTCTTACTCTGGTAAACAACAAAATGAGGAAATTATGAAATGGTAACTCTCAACACAAGTAGTCTGACTACAGGAAAATATGAGAAACTTTAAAAAATGTTGTTTTGTTTTGTTGGACAAAATGTCTCTACTTTCTTCAAGGCCTAACTTATCCTCCAATTTTTCCTTGAAAATGTGGAGCCCACCTCTGCACTCTCAATTTCACTTTTAATCTGTACTATCCACACATTTGATAACTGAAAAGGAGACCTAAACAACACTCAGCACAGAGTTGGGCATATAGTATATGCATTTATGACATAGCAACATGAATTTTTTAATCTTTTAGTTTTTTTTTCTTTTGAAGCTCTTGAACATTCTATTAATATTATCGTGGACTTATATCCCTCTTATCAAAGCATTATTAGGCTGTTTTGTGGGTTCATCTTAGCAGGAAAGCCTCATGTGATGTGAGGCTCATTTTGAAATTCAGCTCAATTTCTTACAATGTAACATGGCTTCTGAAATCTCAGAGACTCAGCAGATAGTTTAATTCTCTTGTTCTGAATTTTTTGGGGATTTTAGTACTATATTACAGCCTACACAAGGAGAAATGGATTTGAATTTCAGAAGAAGCAATTTCAATTAGACATTAGAATTTCACACTTCTATGGAAAGTTAGTTAGACAGGTACCATCTCCTTCCTTAAAGATACTTAAGAATGAGATCACATTGGTCTCAGCTGATACAAGTGCCTGAATGTCAGGAGGCATAAGTATGATATACTTGATTTCACACATCCAATGACTCACAGATTTTCCATGTGTTAGAAAACATCCTTGTTCTCAAAGGGACTTTTTATTATTTTGATACATTGGCCAGTCTCCTCTGCATTTTCCATTTTATAGTAATACAGGTTTATTAAAAATGTTTTAAAATTATATGTATATGTTATGGAATATAAACATATTTAATATGTGTGTGATCAGCAAATGGCTTTTGACCAGTAAAAAAAGAGAAATTATCTAGTGGATGAGTTATATGAGTTATTAAATGATGAATCATAATTATTACTACAGTCATTATTATTGTGATCAACCAGCAATCATCAATATTAATAAGTAATTATATGTTAATGTTTTACTTTTGCAATCAATATGCAATTAAATATATAATAAAAATTCAAAATTTTACCAGCCAAAATGTGTATATGTTTAATCCTTTGTTTTATCACTTTTATCCTTTGTTTTAACACTTTTTAAAGTGTTTTTTCACTTTTATCAATTTTATCACAAATTATATTAATTAAAGCAATATTTTTTATGGTTAACAATATGAAAAGAATGTGACAAAGAAAAGACCTCCTATCTAACCTTAATGCATTCTTCTAAAGTCAACCATGCTTAATGATTTCTCTTATCTACTTATTTTCTAGGCTTAAGTGTAGTATGCATAATATAATGTTTATTATTTTATGCAAATAGGATGATACTCTGCATAGTTTTATGTTTTGAAAATTACCTTTATAGTCATCATTTTATTTGTATATTGATTTTAATAGATTTTTTCTGTAATTTATAAATCAGGTGCTTTTGAAGGACATTTAAATCATTTCTAGTCTCCTTGCCTGTAACAAATGAAGTAATGACTATATTTATATGTATTTTCTGGTGCACACTTTTTGGCTTCTGGCTTCATGAGTGTTAAATCAATATTTGGCTTGGGTTGTCATCATACAATAATATAGAATACAAAAATCTGAAATTTTATCTGAAGGAAATTTCCATTGCAATTCAATATTAAAAACTTTATTAGGTAAATGTAAGACAGTTACATTATAATATGGGAAAAATAATTACTAAGCAGAGTAATTTGTTTCTCTGATCACTATGTTGCAATTTTTCCATACAAAACAAATACTTGTTTTTAATAGTGAAGAAATAGAGAAACGGGCATTTTTGGATATGTACTTCACTTTTCTGTAATCCTTTCTTATTTGCACTCTTTAATAAAAATCTTCCTTATAGCAAATATAATTGATGACAGATTTTGAAAAAAACGATTTTGAAATTTTTCTGTCTTATAAAATTTTGAGGTGGAAAGATTGATAGTCTGCAGTTAATTCATCGCTATAATACATGAAAAATTTTTAAATAAGATTCATAATGAAAGATTTATAGGCTAAATGGAACTTAAATAACTAAAAAAAATTAGTCATTTTTAAAAGATTATAAAGTCTAACAGAGCTATTCTACAAAGACTAGAATTATGATATAATTTTTGCATTTATTTCTTTTAGATTTTCAAAGCAGTTTTATTGAGGTATGATTGTCATACAAAGCTGTAGATATTTAATACGTAAAACTTGATGTGTCTGGAGACAAGCATATACTTGTGACTGATCTATATTCATTAGAGATATTGATCTGTAGTTTTTTTTCTTGTAGTTTCTTTGCCTGGTGTGGGTATCAGGGTGATTCTGGCTTCATAGAATGAGTTTGGAAACATTCCATCTTTATTCTATTTTGGGGAAGAATTTAAGAAAAATTAGAATTAATCTTTCTTTAAATGTTTGATAGAATTTACCAGGGAATTGATAGTTATTTATTTAGTTATATATTTTTTAATTTCAGCATATTACAGGGGTGCAAATGTTTAGGTTACGTATATTGCCCTTGCCCTACCCGAGTCAGAGCTTTAAGCGTGTCCATCCCCTAGACGGTATGCATCTCACCCTTTAGACTTCCTATTCGTAATTGATACGTTCAGGATTTCTGTTTCTCATGATTTTTACGGACTTAAACTGTTCCAACTAATTATAATTAAAATTTTTTTATTATGTTTGAATTGACAAAATTAGCTGATAGTTTCTCCCTTTAGGCTGACTTCTTTGTCTTTTTAACGGCACTCTGTAAATTTTTTCTTTTATTTTTAGTTGACAAATAATAATTGTACATATTTATGGAGTACAGAGTGATACTACAATACATATATGCAATGTGTAATGCTAAAATCAGGGTATTTACTTATTCATCACTTCAAACATTTATTGTTTGTGTTGGGAACAGTCAAAATCCTCTCTTCTACCTTTTTGAAAATATACAATAAATTGTTAACTATGTTCATCCTACAGTCTTGTAGAACACTAGAACTTATTCCTCCTAACTAGCTGTAATTTTGTGTCTGTTAATGAACCTCTTCCTATTCTCCCTTCCCCCCATCCTTCCCAGCAACTAATAACCAAAATTCTTTCTACTTCTATGAGCTAAGTGTTTTTTAGCTTCCACATACAAGTGAGAATATGTGGTATTTATCTTTCTGTGCCTGACTTATTTCACTTAACATAGTGTCCTCCAGTCCCATTCATGTTGTAGTAAATGAGAGTATTTCATTCTTTTCTATGGCTGAATAGTATTCCATTGTGAATCTATCCTACATTTTCTTTATCCATTTACCTGTTGTTAGACATTTTGATTGAATCCATATCTTGACTATAATAAATAGTGCTGCAATAATCATGAGGGTGCAGATATCTCTTTCAAATACTGATTTCCTTTCCCTTGGATAAATACCCAGTAAGATTGCTGGATCAATGGTAGTTCTATTTTTAGTTTAGTTTTGTTTGTTTTTTTGAGAAATCCCTGTACTGTTTTTCATAGTGGCTGTACTAATCTACATTCTAGCCAACAATGTCTAAGAGCTGCCTTTTCTCTGCATCTTCTCTAGCATTTCTATTTTTGTGTCTTTTTAATAATAGCCATTTTAACTGGGGTGAGATAATATCTCATTGTGGTTTTGATTTGTATTTCCTTTATGATTACTGATGTTGAGCATTTCTTCATATACCTGTATAGGATTACTTGTTTATTTGGTGTTGAATTGTTTGAGTTTCTTGTATATTTTGGCTTGGTGGATGAATAATTTGCAAATATTTTATCTTATTCTATAGGTTCTCTCTTCATTCTTTTCATTATTTCTTTTCTTTTTTTTCTGTATTGAAGTATAATTTACATATCATGCCTTTACTCCATTTTAAGTGTACAATTAAATGATTATTAGTAAATTTACCAAGTTGTATAGTTATTCACATAAATCAGTTTTAGAGGATTTCCTTCCCCCTATTAAGACCCCTAATTCCCATCCCCAACCATTTCAAGCATGTCCCTCC